>CAIGRQ010210016.1:0-20223 GCA_903798375.1 Fraxinus sp. D2006-0159 | reverse complement strand
AACGTTGAAATAGGGGCGAAAATACAAAAAAATGAAACGTTGGGACGTTTTGCACACTAACTGTCAAACGTAAAAACGTTTTGTGCTAATAAGCATCTTAAATTTTGTTGCTCTGACTTATAGTCATAAAAATCTTATTTGAATGATACAAGATATGATAATATCGTGGCATCAGCCGTGACGCTATGACCAATGAACCAGAAATCATTGAAAAGTATATCTGCGAAGGCAAATTCTCTGCTTCATCTATCAGACAAATCAAATTCTAATAATATTCCACATTTTGCACATTCTCAAAACACCCGAATGAAAAATAAAAAGTAATTTACAATGACCAACTTCTCCACTTCCACTATATTTATTATATAATATATACCCATCAATACCTAATAGCTCTCTCTCTCCCTCCCTCCCTCTCCCTCTCTCCCCTTAGATGTTCATAATCTATAGATTATTGAAAACGTCGATTGTAGTTATCAAAAAGAGTAGAAATAATTGAAGAAATCATGGGGTTTTCTAAAGGGATTTTCTCGATTCTTTATCTTTTCTTGTTTTTCTTTAATCACAGTTTCTCAAGCTTAATATTGAGTTCAAAAGAGCTTTCTGAGATTCCGATAAATTTCCTCAAATTTGCCAAAAAATCAGAGGTATTTGATTGGATGGTGGGCATAAGGAGAAAGTTACACGAGAATCCTGAACTGGGCTATGAAGAATTTGAGACTAGTAAACTTATCAGAGCAGAATTGGGTAAGATGGGGATTTCTTATAAATACCCAGTTGCAGTTACTGGTGTAATTGGCTCCATTGGTTCAGGGAAGCCTCCCTTTGTTGCCATAAGGGCAGATATGGATGCTCTTCCCATACAGGTTTGTGAGTATTTATACTTGAATAGTAGAATTATTGGACTCTTATTCTCTTTTTTGAAAAAAGATTGATATTTTCTTTTCTTTTTGCTTTTCATTCTCGCTGAACAATTATATAAATATAATGCTGATTGTTTGATGTGGATAATGTTTTGAGATCATTTGCTTAGATTAAGGGTGTGTTTCATCCACATTATTTTGGAACAATATATTCTGAAATAATAGATTAACGGAGAAGAATACATTCTGGAATAATAGATTGACGGAGAAGAATATATTTTGGAATAATAGATTGACGGAGAATGTGTGGCTGAAAAAGAAGGAAAAATTATTGATTTGATGAAAAATATTATTTTATTGAAGACTGTGTGGTTGAAAATGAGTAAAATAATGAGAATGAAAATTTTAATGTGTATCAAATAGGGGCTAAGTTGTGAATTTGTCAAAGAGGTACATGATTTTGGTATCCTAAATGTGTTGCAGTGGTGTTTTATTGAGTTTAAGAGTTGTAAATTCCGTGCTTAGATTAAGTTTTGAATTTTTGAAAGAGGTACAAATTACTGGTATCCTAAACGTGTTACAGTGTTGTTTTGTTGAGTTTGAGAGTTGTAAATTTTGCAGGAAAAGGTGGAGTGGGATCACAAGAGTAAGAATCCTGGAAAGATGCATGCTTGTGGGCATGATGCACATGTTGCAATGCTTCTTGGTGCTGCAAAGATTCTTCAAGAGAATCATGAACTTATTAAGGTTCGTGTCTTGAGCATATTATCATTCCGGTGGTTTGTTGCTATTAGTTGCTTTTGCAAGGTTCTCGGAAATCTTTGTGTAACAATATTGATTGGAATGTTTAGTTAAAGAAATTGATCCGTGCGTGTGTGTGGGCGTGCTGATGTTTTCAATTTCAGGAAGGGAGTTTAGATTATGATATATAAAGTATACTAAATGTTAGGTTTTTAGTGTTGGCGATTCTGTTGACAAAAAGATTGATTTGTAACATGTTGTAAAAGTCAAGGACCTAGGGTGCAATTTGTATAAGTTGAGTTATGAGGTCTAGAGTTCGAGCATAAAAAGAGGAGAAACAAGGTGCTGAGAATCTTGAGATGAATATCAGTTTGCTTTGTTGGGGTGTGTTTGATGAGGATGAGCTCATGAGACTTCGATAACATGGGAAGCCTTTTCTGAAACTGGAAGCTGATAATACGCCAATTTCGATTTTTTTAACGAGGTTTACATTTACTTGAACAAGATGTAGAAAAATAAATACTCAGTAGTAAATAAATAAAATAGATTAAGAGAAAGATGGGTCTAGAGTGTGATATGATTGCTATTATAATTTATAACCTCTAGGAAGCAACAAAAAGTGTAAAGTTCATTTGATGGCTACTAGAACGAGTCGAGAAGATTTCTGATGGTAAAGAATAGATAACTATTCAGTTCTTAGACTTGTTAAAATTAGGAAAATGTGGTCCTTGCTGTTTTGAAAGGTGACTCCGCAATTATATGGCTATTTATCCGTTGTAATACTCAATTCTGAGCTTCTAGATGATGCAGGAGCATAATTAACTTTCCAATGCAGGCAATAAAAGATTTTCTCTGGCGACTTAGTATCGATGTTTATGCAATCAATTATTAGGTGTTAATGTTAGTTCCTAGAGTCTTGTGTGCTGGACTTTTGTCGAATTTTGATTTTAATATCTAGAAACTTATAGTGTTTGGGAAACTGTGTAGTCTTTAATGTGTAACCAAAGAGGCATGCATGTAACTTTACTTTGGAAGGGAGAAATCTTTTGGAAGAAAACCAGTTCATGTTTGGCTAAGTTTAACGAGTTTATGTCTAAGTAAAGCAGTTATAAAATAAATAATTATTTTATTGGTCAAAGTTGGAAGTAAGGAAGTTATTTGTTTTGAAACTAACCCCTACTTTTGTGTCTAAATAATTAACCTTTTTAAATTATAAGGAAAAGTAACATATCCAAACATTTTCAGAAACAAAATTGTATTTAAAATTAAGTTTTACCGACTTTTAAGCTTGCTAAACATGCGCTAATATTTCTAAAATCCATATACTTATCTAGTGTTGCTGGGAGTCTTTCTTCCTAATCAATGATGTGTGTTACTCAATTGCGTTCATCGCCCCAGATGGAGATAGTTTCCCTCAGTCCACTGATGAAGCTTTCTTGGTTTTTCTGATTTTAACAGGGAACTGTTCTTCTCGTTTTCCAACCGGCAGAGGAAGGAGGTGGAGGAGCAAAGAAAATGATAGATGCTGGAGCTTTAGAGAATGTCGAAGCCATCTTTGGGCTCCATGTAGCTTCTCATGTGCCGTTGGCTGAAGTTGAATCTCGATCTGGCCCTCTTTTGGCTGGTAGTGGTTTTTTTGAATCTGTAATAAGTGGAAAAGGGGGTCATGCAGCCATTCCTCAGCACTCAATTGACCCGATATTGGCTGCATCAAATGTGATAGTCAGCTTACAGCATCTTGTCTCTCGGGAAGCTGACCCCCTTGACTCTCAGGTCCTTGACTCTCTCTCTCTCAGTCCACCCGCTCTTGTTATATCTGTGTCTTTTGCATGTGAGTTCAGAAAATTATTTTGGTTAAACAGCCAGGCTAGTGCTTCTAGATGGCAATCTCTTTTTTGTTGTTTGGTTGTAAAATAAGTGCATCTTCAGGTCTTGTTGTGTGAACCAAGTTTCTCATTTAATTTTCATTCTTCCTTCACAGTAATGTTCCAACATTTGTGAAATTGCAGTTCTGACTTTACTTCTGGAACCTCACTGAAAAAATCATAGGGAAACGTCTTATTGCTAGCATTAATGTCTCGACTCTTTAATGGAAGGAACATTTAGTGCTACAGTTCCGTTTAACTCCATTTTCTTGTACAGGTTGTTACTGTGGCAAAATTTCAAGGGGGCGGTGCATTTAATGTCATTCCCGATTATGTAACCATCGGTGGCACATTCCGAGCCTTCTCAAAGGAAAGCTTGATCCAACTTAAGCAGCGAATAGAGGAGGTAACATGAAATAGGACTGTGTAGTAAATATTCTGATGGATTAATTACTTGACATGTTTATTATTTACTCATTGTCTTTGCCATATTGTCATGTCATTAACCTACTTCGTAATATTGCATTCCGTAAAATCATGTGGAGTCAATCCAAGTCTTGAACTCAAACCCGAGAAAGAAAATGCCAAAGTTTATTGTTTCTTTCTTTCTTTTCTTTTCTTTTATCTATGAGAATGCCCAAGTGCATGATTGAACAAAAGTTTGAAACTTTTTAAAGTTCTTTTATGTAAGTTATGGGTCTACGAACTATGTAATAAATAGATCACTGAGTATGTCTTTTATCTATACGTCTCGGTGCCAAGCCACACAGCGGTCAACAAAAACTCATTCTTCCCTTTTCACCCATGAACTATTCTCACATCTTTGGTAAAGTGCATTAGATGATATTGGACTATACAAGACGTCCACTGCAGTTTAATATTGGGCCTTAAGCCTGCATTTTTTGTCCCAGAAATCATTTCTTCAAATCACACGACTTCCTACTTATGTAGTGCCCTAGATGCGATATTCTGCTTTGCATTTGCTAAAGTTCATTATGTGTTTCACTGTAGCTGTATAAAGAAGCCAATGTTCCTCATTTACAGGTAATTATGGGACAAGCTGCTGTACAAAGATGCAATGCAACTGTTAATTTTTTCTCGAATGAGAAGCCTCTATTCCCTCCAAGTGTAAATGACAAAGACTTGCATAAACTCTTCCAGAAAGTTGCAGGCAATATGTTTGGCTCTGATGGTGTCAAAGATATGCAACCCTTAATGGGTTCTGAGGATTTTGCGTTTTACCAGGAGGTAATACCTGGCTACTTCTTCTTCCTAGGAATGAAAGATGAAACAATGAAACAGAACCCATTACCACATTCACCATATTTTCGATTAAGCGAAGACGGACTTCCTTATGGCGCTGCAATGCACGCTTCATTGGTCGTTAGGTATCTTCTTGAACACCAGATGGAAATTCCTGTGGTGACTGGAGATTCTCACGACGAACTATAAGGTTCTCAAGAAGTAATTTTTTTTTTTTTTCGATTTACAATGTGCGCCTAACTGGGTACAAATGCATATTCAAAATGGTTGCGATTTCTGCTCAAGTTTCACTTTAAATATCTGTTGCAAAATGGTTGAATATAAGTGAGTTAGAAACAGTATTATCGTTTCTCTTTTTATTTTATTTTTTAAAATTTTTCTTTTTGTCTTTTGTATGTTTTTTATATTCTAGGAAACATCACATTTTGAAAGCACAACTAGTGGAAGACGTGTTTTTGCTCTGGACAAGAGAAATAATAAATTGATGGATTTGACGATTTGTCATATAGTTGTGTTAAAATTTCCTTACCAGGCTGAGGGATTAAATTGAAATAAAAATAAAAGTTGAGTGACTAATTTGGTCTAATGAAGAAAGTGGCTGGCAGGCGTCTATGACTGTGCACAGATTTCTTGTCATGATTTGCTTCAATAGAACGACCTTATTGATCATGAAGTCCGATGGTCGTCTAAAATCTTAGATGAGGATAGCTTTGAACCTCGCCTTTTTAAGGGAAAAAAGAATATGAACAAATTGTGTCCAAAAATAACTAGACAAGCTTCTTTACAAATAATAAGAGCAATATTTCAAGTCTTTATGTAGGGACGACTTTTACGTTTCCATATGAAGTTAAGAGTGTGTTTGAGCCACATTATTTTAAAAGAATGTATTTTGAAATAATAGATTGACGAAGAATGTGTGGTTGAAAATAGGTAAAAAAATAAAAATAAAATTTTTAATATGTACCAAACAGGGACTAAACTGATTAGGTTTCATTGTCTTTTTCTTAATTTTAAAATAATCAAATGTTGAAATTTTCTAAAAATAGATAAAAATTAAACCAATCACAGTCATATACACACAATTTATTGAAGTTAATTTATCTTTTTTATATCTTGGTACGTGGCTATTGCCATGTCCTATCGTGAAATCCGGGTGGGACGACAAATATGGTGCCTTGCCACACCTGCCATTCTGCCAAATTTTATATTTTTGTTTTATTTTTATAAATTTAAATCGTATATAAAAATTAAATAGTTAATTAAATGGGACAGCAATTGAGGAGGGTTACCCCTGTCAATCCCGAGCCCTACCGTCTCATTGTCATCCCTACTTCTTAAAGCACTATTCAAATAAGTGGATAACATATTTGAGAAAAAATAAAGAGATTTGCATTAAAATGATAATTTTTAGAATTCTAAAAATCTGAAAACGAAGAAAAACATAAGCGTTGTCAACCGTGTAATACTATTAAGATTCTCACGAGGAATCTATCAAAATTTTCAACCGAATGAAGATCTTGTAAGACTAAGGGATTGCTCAGGATGGACAAGAGTCACTTATCTTATGTGCATCTCAAAAATAGTGATATGATCTTTAGTACGGAGATTGAGAAGTTTCTATAAGTTTTTGTAATGGAGATGTCATCTCATTACTTATGTTTGTGCATCTAAAAGTTGCTTCTTCTCCTCTAGCTAAGTGTGATTCTGGAGGTAAGTGTCGATATCCCTTCTCACTTTACATCAATTCTTCATAAATTTGGGTCGAAAATCCATGCGCCTTCAATAGGTCTAGGTATAAACCTAAAAATTCCACCAGGATTTAGATGGTGTTTATATTTAATATTGTTACCAATAAATTATAATAAATGATGAAAAAAACAAGAATTAAAGGGCTGAGATGTGATAAGGCAAAATCCTATGAGCAAGTTGCAAGTTCTATCTTCTCTTCTTGACTCTTTTTAGTTGTCTGACAATATCCCACAACTAGTTTTCATTATGCCAATCCTAAGATCTAATTTATTTATTTTTTTACTCAATCCTTGTTTGTTTCTCATTGTTTTAACATAAAAATGAATTTTTTTACCCTTTTTTTCAAAACATTGGGGCCCACTATGAGAGAAAGAGGTCAAAGATTGTGGCTCAACAATTGTAACAACGGTAACGGTAAGAATTTTTCTTTTAATTGAAAACAAACAAGGGCTCAATATATAGAAAGAGAGAAATGAAACTACCATAATCAACTATTAATTCACCAATAGAGAATATGCTAAAAGATGTTCTTTCCATCACGTCATTTGTGTATATAAATAGTGGTGTCAACCAACACCGAATAAATACATTCTATTAATATATTTATTCACTTAACAATAAACTGAATCAACAAAGTTCAATGCTAACTTAAGTGTCGACGCTTGTCATGACATCACCAAATGAAGAGATAATGTGTTGTGGGGGTCGATAAGAATCTAAGTTGATAAGGATGATCCAATGTTTCTTTCTAGCAATTAAAATGAACTCACGTCGAAAAAGAATTCATATTATTTAAAGTTTATTGGATAACTAAACAAATAAACAAATATCAAATTTCTCTGAATTTTCATGCTTCCATAGTGTAGAATTCACTTTTGCTTACAGCCCCACCAAAGTGCTGACCCATAAGCCCTTATCTTTTCAAAGCCGCCACATCTACTGTCAACTTTGAATCTGAAGACAACTATATTTTATTACATTCTCCTTTAATTCAACAGCTGTAGTTTTTTCTTGTATGTACAAGCACATATACATGAACCCTCTTTTCATTCTTCCTATATAAACATGTATTCAAACCAACGTCTTACAAGGAATCAGGAATATGAGCCCTACATGCTGCTAAGGTTTGAAAGAAAAAAAAAAAAAAAAAATCTCTTCAATAACTTTCTTTATCATTTCTTCTTCGTTTGTTGAGGGTTTAAAATTTAAATTCTATTCCGTAGAATCATTAGATTTTTTTATAAGCTTAACAGAAACCTGGCTTCACATACAGTTAAGACATGAAGACATAGATGTTGGTTGTGCTTGATTTTGTTAACCGTCTCATTTAAAAGCTTAATGTTTAGAGAGGGTCAAGTGTTTGCATTTAAATCTTGTCTTATACATGCCCCTCACGTGCACAATTTTCATTTTGGTTGGAGCTAAGACTTAAAACGTAGGTGCGTGACTTTGATATCATGTTAACCATCTCTTTTGGAGTAGGTTCGCATGTATTGATTCAAATCTTGCTTCTATATATTAAATCGCGTTTCTTTCAGGAGAAGCGTTCTACTGATATTCTTGAGTCAAATGGATAGTTTTGATTGGAATTATTCACCTGGTGTCTCAAATACTTCCTCCACATGGAGCAATCAGCAACATGATGTGGTTCAGCAGCTGAGGCCTGTGTTGGCCACTGGAACACATTTTAATTCGAACTGCAGGATTTTACTGCATCAGGACGCTGCAAAATCAGGGCCTGGTGCAAGTTGGAGAGAGATCATAAATGCAGAAATGCCTTGCTCGACGACCCCAAAAAATGGCCTAATACCAGCTGATTTAGGAATTGGAAGCCATCCAAAAACTGCCACTAATGGCTTCCAAGAGGTAAAAGCTGGAATCTCAACAAGAACTGTCTCTATGGATTCCTTAGATTGCTTGCTATCTACAACCAACAGCCACACGGACACATCGGTAGACGATGATGGGATTTCCAAGGTATTTTCTGATTGCAAAAGCCCATGGAACAATTTCGGTACTGTTCATGCAGTTTCATCAGTAGCATCTGTATCTCATGTCGCCAATGGAAAACAGGAAGGCAATAGCCACGGCCATACAAATCAGTTCAAAGAGACATTTTCACAAACATCTACAGATGAAACTGCCAATCAACCCATATCTTCAAGCATAAAGCTTTACACTACAAAGAGAAGTGGTGCACAGAGTGAACTCAAAGAAAGCCCCGCAAAATCCAAGACATCCAGATTGGATAAACATCCAAATTTATCACACATCAATTTCCAGCAACATGTATCTTCATCCGAACCCGACTCAGACGCTATGGCGCAAATGAAAGAGATGATATACCGAGCTGCAGCATTCAAGCCGGTAATGCAAACCATATCATCTAAAAACTCGAGCACTTCAAGAAGAGTCACATGTATTTATTTAAACCTTAACTACGTCAATTATCGGTCAGGTGCATAATTTTTTATAATGGACGATCTTTTTGATACCATGTCAATAATTTCATCAAAAAGCTTAATTGGTTAGAGAATGATCCCATTTATATATATAATTTTTATATTCAATGTGTGCTTCGCGTGCAAATCAAATTCGTTTTTAACCGTCTCGTGCATATTTTTTCATAAATGAATGGCTACAAGATTTGAACCTATTAATTTAAATCTTGCTTTCAACAGATAAATCTCACCATGGAGGCCGTGGAGAAGCCCAAGAGGAAGAACATTAGAATATCAACAGACCCACAAACTGTGGCTGCAAGGCAAAGGAGAGAAAGGATAAGTGAAAGATTTAGGGTTTTGCAAAGGCTGGTCCCAGGATGTAACAAGATGGACACTGCATCAATGCTTGATGAAGCTGCTAATTATCTCAAATTCCTCAGATCACAAATCAAACTACTAGAAGAATTAGGGCATAGTATGGGATCAGTGAATTTTCCCTCTACAAATATTGCCTACTCTCCATTCACGAACTCATTTGCCGTGCAAACCAATTTTTGTTTCCAAAACCCTAACCCAAACCACCATTCCAAGACATAAGATGGTAAGTTAATGAGTATTTCTAATTAATTTTGTAGCCGGAAGTTTAAGATACTTCACAAAAGAACGTGAAGATGATCTATCATTCGAGTTCTACAATTTTCTCATTGTAATTCAAGCTTATTCTCGATAAATTTGAATAATATGATTTTTCTCGCGGTTGTAGCTATGCAATTAGAGTGAAATACTATCGATTTTGGCTTGAATATTATTATCGCTTTTGTCGAACTATACATAAGTCATAATTAAGATCTTGTGGGTTGTGTGTGTGTGTGTGTTTTTTTTTTTATAATTCTATTTTTGCCGGTCTTTGGTTTAGTTAAAAATCTGAAATTTAGTAAATTTTGATAAAAATTGATTAAGCGTATGGCCTTTGAAAAACCAAAATAAGATTTTGAAGTCCAAAAGACTTTTTTTGATTCGTTCGGCTAATTTTATAGAAGTGTTTCTATTAGTTAGAAGAGTTCTTAGAGGAACTCGATCCATTGTAATTTTTTGCTAAAAACACTTTCAGAAAAATAAAGTTCTTCCAAAAATTAATTTTCAAACAAAAATAAATGTAACTTTTTAAAAATATTCTTCTATAGAAAGTAAAAGCAAAAGCCATGTCAAACAGATCCTGAATATGTGATTAAAAGGTTGATAAAAATTAGAGAAAATGCTAATGCAGAGAAGGATTGCAACAAAATTTAAACAGAAAACTCACATGGGTGTGTGTCCCATGTGAGTTTAAAATATTGGGAAAAAAGGGCCCCACCTGATGTGTCTTATCTGTTGGTTGCCTTTCTGTACATCGAGTGGATCTCTAAAAATTATGAATTTCAGGTGATTTATAATTATCGATACAACTTTTATCAACTTTTTAATTAAATCAAATGAGATTTATAATTGCATTATTTTTGTGTCTTTTCAACGTTGTAGTTTGACCAGCCGAAAGCTGGAAATCATGGGTGGGTCCCTAAGTTGAACGCCATATTAAATCAACCATTATTAAGTCATGGTGTAAAGTGAATTCATTTATGGAACCATCATTATTCATAATTATTATGTGATTATTCCGTATATCCTTTAATTATGACAAACATCAAAATGCAATAAGACCACTCTTTTGCCTTCCGCAATGATTTGATTAATCATAAGCCCAAATATTTTATGAAGAAGGCAATAACACCTATGATTAGTTAGATCAAGAGGCCGAGTCACGAACACGTCAACATGATCTTCAATTCACGTGCTGATCGATCCGATGTTGTCTAAAGTAAGTTTGATAGATAGAGGTTAGCATGTTGTCATGTAAGAAGCTTTGAACTGAATAAGAGTTATCCAAAAAAAGGTTTGATCTACGTACGTGTGGAGATCGCTTACTATTTTTAGAAAATTCTGTTACAAAAGAATCCCAAATTCATCAAATGCTTGTCATGTGTAGTTTTTATAATTTTCTGAATGTTATTAAGCCCCTGTTTGAAACTCATTTTGAGTAAAAAGAATTTTTGGAATAATAATTGATGTAAGAATGTGTGGTAGAAAAGTGATGAATTTTTTTTTGATTTGTGTATAATATTATTTTATTAGGAGAATGTGTGGTTGAAATGAAAAATGAGAATAAGAATGAGAAATTAATGGACGTCAAACGAGGGCTAAGTTGCTTCATCTAAAAAATTAAACTATTGAAAAGGAAAAAAGAACGTCTTCTACAATTAATTGATATTCTTTTATTCTCTATTTCTTTGAAGGTAAATCACAGCTTCGATGAGAATTATTGCATGTTACAAGCTCATCCATAAAATTTGGAGACTCCCAAGCCAAACTACTTCAAAAGAATAAGAAAAAGCAATATCATGTTGCCCAAGAGCCTGAGCTTTACCATTCGTGGACTTTCAATATATGAACGATAGCAAGACTTGAGCTTGAAATATCTTTTCATTGTTAGCGTATGTTTGGTTTGTAGTATTAAATTGTATTGGACAGCTAAAATTTAATCTCTTTTTCTCATTGAATAGTAGAATGCAACATTTTGAATCATATCATAATGGACTTGTAAAAGAAGTTCCGAAAGCATACAAGATTAGAATATGAAAATGGCAACTAAAGATTTCTTCTTGAAAATGTGGTGGACCATGAAAATGGATTCAGAAAGCCCAAGTTAATACTATGGACTATATTGATAAGGCCTATAATCTAAGTGAGATGAAGGACTGAATCTGTTCCACAATTTGTTTACTGATCTTGTTCTACTTCTTCTATGGAGATCAAATTATTAATAAATTTGTTTAATGAGTAGTGTAGATAATGAATATTTGCCTGTGAATTCTACTTTCTTGAAAAGTATTTGCCAAAATATTTCTGCAGTAATTTGAAGACCATGATTGTATACTATCTATCATGTAATAGACTAGATTTTCTCTACTCGATCTTCCACGCATAAAGGAAAAGACAGAACTGTGAGGCTTTAGCATAGCTTTGCGTCGAGTAATACCAACTATTGTCGCTGCAGTCACTATCATCACATCGGCTGTTTTCCTCCTTATCACTATCTGCTTCTGATGTACCGGGCTTGAAGATGAACATCCCGTGAGTGGATCCTGGGGCACAGAATAGCCAAGAATGTACGTCCCAAAAGACTTGTACCGGTTGCTTGTCAACTAATACGGTCTGATTTCCTCTGAATTTCCACTGCAAATTCCGAATGTGGATCAGTACAATCCCGTCTATGCTAATCCACATTTCGGGATCCTTATTCCCTGATGTCGAACTCTCTACAATGATCTCGTGCTCCTTTTGCCTGTCGTCGAACTTTGCTCTTGTGGAGAAACATTTCTTGGCGAAAACGTGTTCTTTTTTAGAAAACAGAGCTGCATCAACAAGGGCAGGTCTGGATTTTGTCCTCTTATAGGCCTTTTTCTTGTAATCCCCTATTAATAACACCACTTCTTCGTCACATACTATTGCGACATAGAAATCTTTACAGGGTTCTGGGCTGCCGGAAAATTTTGCAGAACGAAGATCCCAATAGGCGTCCAATTGATTTCCATCAACCTCGAAAGTCTTATAACCCTTTTTCGCCCAAAAATGCCAAGGTTTGAAATCAATCTTGCATGTGTGGTTATGATCACTCTGCATGCTATCGACCGATATGCTTAACGAATTGTTCATCAGGTTCTTGCTCCATAAAACTGTGACATTTCGCCAATAACCTCCGACATGTGTCTTGTAAACACATGATACCGTGCTCTGAGAAGTTTTATCTGTCACGGGATCGTCTGTCAAATTTTGAGCTTGAGGTGGTTGAGAAGCGGAAAATGATTGAGTCCTCGTGTGACCATGTTGAGCCATTCGTGTAAGTTTTATCCTCTTCTAACAGACAAACTCACGATTGCCCAAGGAACAATCTTGACGAAGAGAAATACATAAACTGGTTATCTCTATAAGTTTCTTCTGCTGCATGAGTACATCAAATTCTTACATTGCATTATTAAACAAGAAAACAACAAACTAAGCCTTATTTTCAATAAATTGGGGTCGGGATGCAAATTTCTCCATTAAGAAGAAGGTAACCTTTTTGAGGATTGATCAAGAAAATCCTCAGTATTGATTGAATGAAAACATGTTTACCATAGGGGGAAAAAATTGTTCGGATTGTTCCCTGTGTACAAGAAAACAGGAAGAGATTTTGCCGGAAAATTGATGTTGGAATTATTTGGTGAATGAAAGTTAGAATCAACTTTTTTTGTTTGTGGAAGAAAAGGCAAGTCTAATTAGAGGCTATGAGGAAGAGAATCCCCGAGAGGAAGGGCCCAAAATTAGTAGGCCTCAAGGGTGCCTTCAATTTTCTTTTTTGTCTTTTGACAGGTAATTAATGTTTTTTATTAATTATTATACATTTTTTATTGTAATTTTTTCGTATAGTTTTTGTAACAATATCAAGAATTAATCTAATGGTTAAGATTTAGGGTTTTTCTCGTTTTGGAATTTGGAACATAGCTTTTACAAATAGGATTTCTATACAGATTATGGCTTCTAATATTGGGATAATTATATATATGTTCACGACAGTGAGAAAGTTAAAAAGGAATAGCAAAATGGAAGAGAGAGAATAGAACTACCACTTTCAGAGACAAATGTAGACTAATTATCTGAATTAAGAAACATCAATCTAATGTAATCAAACAACCATATCCTACACAGATTGTAGGAAGATAAAATAAAGTTGACAGAAGTAAACAACCTCTTCACTTAGTCCAGTAAAAGAGTGATGAAAATTCATGGAGACACAACTGAGCGGTTGCGAAGTCGACTCGACCGCCTAACTGGAGTAGTTAATTCTATCTTGGATTCTCCATCTTTGCCTCCCTGCATAAGGTTGGAAGTGTTTTAGCAGTGTTGTAATCTTGAAATGACAGAAAATAATGGAAGTCCCCAAAAAGAAGACAAAGGGAAAAGGAACAAAAACATACTACTGAATTTGAGTGATTCAATGTTACCTCTTTCTTTAAAATCTTCCTTTCATCAGTAAAGCTTCCATATGACGGTGAATCTTTAGTAGAAATATGTGAGATTGGCTGAGATGGAACAGAAACTGGATGAGATTTCAACCCCTTTTGAGAAGCATTGCTCTCTTCGTATTCAATCACCGGGATTTTCCTATGGGAGCTGCCTACTTTCTTAATCACAAATTCTCCTAGCAACTCAATGTGGTTGGTGCATGGATGTAACTGCCAACTTCTTTAGTTGCTTCTGCTATTGAACTAGACAAGGATAAAGGCCTAATAGAAGATACAATTTCCTTTCTAATGTGCTCTTCCTCAGCTGGAAATTCTGGGGTTATTATCTTCTCAATACACTCTTCTTCCAGTGCAGGACGTAGTCGTGCTTCTTTATCCTCTACTATAGATGTAAAAGGGTTTAGCATAGGAAGGGAATCTTCTACAGAAGTAGTTTTACCTTTCCTTGAACGACAGACAAAAGCTAGAGATGCCAAAATTATGGAGAAAGTAGAAACCCCAGCAACAACTAGGATATGAGATCCAACTTTCTTTGTTTCACCGTCATTATCAAATTCTTCATCAACTTCATCGACCAAGTTGACAGGCAGCTCATGTGATTCTATAAGTTCCATACTAGGCTGCTTCGCCCCTTCAGTTTTCTGTGGTGTCTGGTCTTCCTGGAATGTGTTAGGCTTCTTCAACTGGTCAGAACGCTCAACTTCATTCACCAATTCATAGCCACCAGCATCATCACTTGGAGCAGTTTTTGCCTCTGCTATATACTCTAATTCACCACCTTCTATATCCTTGCTTTCAGCAACTACTGCGAGTGGCACCTCTTTGGAAACTTCACAAGTCTTAACTACTTCACTATCAGAGTCATGTTTAACAGACTCCTTTTTACTATCCTCCATGTGCAATGTATCATTTTCAACCATTTCAGCCTCACTACTCTCAACTCTTTCCACACTATCGACTTCAACCAATTCTGCCTCTCTACTCTTGACCTTCTCCACATTGTAGACTTCAACCATTTTCACATTATCAAGCTCGCTATGCTTGCCCACTTCATAATCACTCTCAAATTCAACTGGCTCGGTATTGTTATCCTCCATGCCCAAATCATCATCTTCTTTGACCATTAGTATATTATGGACCTCAAGTCCACTATCTTTTTCTTCCACTTCCAAGAAACCACCTCCATACACTTCCAAATATACAGCTTCACATATTTGCTTCTGAATCATAAGTTGGTCAGCTTTGAAACCCAAAATGGCTTGTTCAATTGGTGATGGTGCTGAAGAGTTCATAGAACTTACGTATGTCTTTGACAGAAAACAGACAAACAATATCAGCAGAAATTTTAATACTCCTCTCAAACTCCATCCTTTTTCCTCAAACTCTTCAATTTCTTCTTCTTCTTCCTCCTCCTCCACCACACCATCATCATCGATATTATCATCTACTTCCTCTGTGTTTTCTTCGTTTCCTTGAGCACTAACTGAGGAATCTTGAGAATCTGCTGAAGATTCCTCTTCCCCAACACATTTCTGGATTTCTTTACCATCTTTTCCCTCTCTGCTCTCACTTAGTTTATGGTGAAAGATCATACGCCGTTTGTTTGGTTCATACCGCAGATACTTAGGCCTCGGGGAAAGGTAATTTGTGTAAGGGTTGTAAGGCTTCAAAGATGAATCAACAACGCCATTATCATTTGACACAGGGGCACAATTTTTAGATGGAATAAACCAAGATGAGGATCGACCAGAGTGACCAATACTCGAATTGAAGGGGCTATTTTTCATTTCCAGATCTGGAGTTTTCCGAATTTGGGTATCCGAAAAGCTTGAGTTTTCATTCCTCTCAGCCAGAATTTTCTTTTTTGGAAACACGATCTTTGAAGATGCAGATTTAGTGGGTGACATAAAATGTTTTGCTACTAGTTTCTTGGGGTTATGCAACTTGGAATTCATTTGGTCTTGACTTGTATTGTTCTCATTGTTTTCTCCTGAACCTAATCAAATATAGATTCTTGGTTGAAAAAAATCAATAGAAAAAAAAAAAATTTGAAGGAAACTGCCATTTTTCCGCTTACAAAAAAGTTGAAAACGGTAAACTTTAAACTTTGTATTTCGATTGACCCAAGATTCAAAATTTTACATCAAACATATTGAGAAGGGGACATACCTGAAGGTGACGATTTTGGAACCAGAGGAGATCTGGGAGTGTTTGATGATGAAAATCCTTCATGAAAACCCTCCATTTTTGTGCTTTTTCTTGAATTCACTATTGGTTCTTTGAAGAATACAATGGTATTTTTTATTTTAGAAAATATTTCTTGACGAGTTTTGGAGGGAGGGAAAATTGTTACGCGTCTACTAGAAGTCTAGAATGAAGGAATAAAAGATGACCGTTGGCACATGGGTAGATTTTATAAACATTTCAAATTTTGAATTCTTGTTTTTTGACCGTTGGAGCTGTCAGTTGGTGATGATGGCTCAGTCTGTGGAAGCCTATAGTTTGGTCAAGCATACACTTCAAGTTTGATACGAGATTACTATGCCCTATTTCGCTGGGATTAAAATACAAATTTTAATATAAGTTAAAATTAAAATCAATAATTAATTTTAAACACATATTTTATGAGATTCATAATTTCTCAATCACATATTTCATTAACCTTTTTTTTTTAATCAAAATCTACTAAAAAGTTGATTTTAATACCCACCATTGCTAATTATTTAAGAAATTCTGGTTTTTCGTTTTTATATTACTAATTCGTCATACTTTAGATATACAGAGTATATGCACACATATTGTTATAAAAACTTGCATGAAATTTTACGTTTTCTTTTCTTGAAGATAGATTTTCATATTTTTTATGTAAATAATTTGAAAGTTGCTATTTAAAACTAATTTACAAGTGCTCACCCACAACAAAAATGTATACAACCTAGTTCAAAAGAAAAAATATTTCCATAACATTCTCCACATTTGAATGGTGAACATGATTCCTTTCAATTAGCATACTAAAATCTTTAAGAAGCTTGCTCAACTTTTCTCCATAGAGGAATTTATACAAACACTCTGCTCTATATTATATGATAATTAAAGAACCATGGGATAATAAAGGCATTATCCTAGGTCGAAACTTCTTGAAAACAAGAGTCGTTTCACATTTTCCGTTTCTATTTTCGTGCAACTGAGTCACTTGCTCTGGGACTGGGGCTTGACTTGGTGCTTCGCTTTCTTAGCTCCATTTCTTGACTGGCTGGATTTTTTCCTTTCTCCATGTCAACCCCCAGTGGGTTTTCCGTAAATTAAACTTCTTAGAAGCCAAAATCTTCTTGAACTTGAGTATATGGCTGCTGCATTCTAACACCACTAAAACTAGTTCTTGATGCCATTATTTCATTCAATGAAAGCCTCCTTTTCAGCCCTGATTCGGGCCTTTGTTTTGGAGCACTGTGAGACCTCAGCTTTGCCTTAAAAGATCGAGTATTTGCCATATAACTGGGACAGTTTGAGTATGGCCTAAAGAAGCTATCCCCACATAAACTCTTAGCAGGTGTAATGGGGGCGTGTGGTCGAGAACTTGCGAACCAAGGAGTGCTCTGTGCAGTAGCCAACTTAGAGTCCTCTCTGACAAAGAAATAGTCGAAATGTTGGAGGTGGCGACAATTGGGGATGGATACACGAGCCAGTATTGGACATGGAAAAGGAGACATTTTTTCTTGGTAATGATGATCATCGCCATATTCTGACGTGCAAGTGTAGATCCTTGGAGACCTCGACTTCGGCTTGTACGAGTCTATCTCTACTATCTTCGGGCTGTCATCATGTGCATTAAGTGAAGGATCATATGAAGCTGAAAGTCTCTTGCTATGAAAATCGCTTCGAGTTTCATCAATTCTTTCCTGCAAATGTATGAAGTATTAGTGAGATATCGATAATACAGTTTTTCAGCGAATTGATGTCTACTAGTACTACCTGGGGTTCTGTTGTTGAGTATATTACAAGGGGGACATGCTTGGTGATTATTAGACCGTCTCTAGACACAAAACAGTACAGATACTTACAGTCGAGTTTCTAGCTCGATTCTCTGGATGAAATCTGTAAGTGGTATTGGTCGAATGACGAGCCCTTTGGGACAGGACAATAGCCTGAGCTCTGACGAGAGCTTGCATACTGTGTAAAGTTGCAGCAGCACGCTTTCGTACAAGGTAGCCTCGAACAAGAGCCTGTAATTTCACCAGTCCTTTTAGCGCCTTAAGAGCTTTCCGGGACTGACAGTAAACGAAAATTAGATCCACCAGAGAATAGCAGAGATTATAGAATCAAGCAAAACTAGAAAACTTAAAGGATACTAATGGTGAATGACCTCGAATCAATTTGTGTTTCTTCATAGATAATTTGATGCCAGATAAAGGAGGAAAATTATGGTAGAACGAATACTATATACATGCCCTAAAGTTAGGCCTAACCAAAGCCAGGTAGTAAATTCAAACACAACAGAATGAGGGCCACCAGATTCAAAATGCAAATATTCAAAATTTGGATCAAAGCAATTAAATAGAATAAAACATAATTATTGTCCCAATGCATGAAAATAGAATAATGTGGGCTTAATGGTTCTCATAAGTTATTGGGCTTGTGCTTTGACCTGGTTACACTACCTTGACTATTTGTGGCCATTGATATAATGGATGGCTAGGATTTCACCTTTGATTGAGATATTTTATTTGGCTTGTCTTGGAAGCCTTTGGACGGCATTTTCAAGAATTAAAAGTGGACAAGACTTTTATCTTCCAATATACACTTCTTCAGACTCTCTCTCAAGGAACCACTCCGTGAAAAACGTTTCTCCTCTTCTTCATTTTTGGTGGTCCAAAATCGACCTTGAAGCCAGTTTAAATTGGGAAACACTCTTGAATACTTAGGCCTGAAAGAGTGGCTAAGTTGTGTGATAATTTCTCGGTGGCTTAGTGGTGATTTAGGATGTTTTTCTTGGCTGATTTGGGAGATCATTTGATCTATGACCTTAGCCAACTAAAGGGAAGGTTCTGACTGGTTCTCTTGCTCTCTAAGGACGGCGATTTGTGAGTTGAAGACTATATGATTATGTCAGTTTAATGAGATTGTATATGACTGATCTTATTGTGACTAAAGGATTGTTAAACTGTAATTTTCCCAACAAATAATATTTGTACCATTTGGTTAGAATGTTTGGACATACTTTTGCTGAATTTTCACAGTGGAACATAGATTCATAACAACATTAATGTCCATGTCAAGATTGAAATTTATGTACTGTAAGACAATGTGCCAAAACATATGTGCATAAATTTTCAATTATCAGACAACACAATAACAGAACACATTTGCCAATCTCTAGTCTCTCCTCACAAGTCGATTTTAAGGATGAGCTTTGCGCGAGTTCTCATTACCAGAATACTGTCCACTATGAATTGCAATTTAAGTAAGATTGAAAACTTAAAGAACACAAAAACCAAACATAAATTGAAATCCCACTTACCAAATAACCTCTAAAAACTGACTGAATCTTGATAGTAGCCCACCCCTCCCTGCCACCATTGGACAAACCTCCTCTGCCTTGGCTTGTGAGTCTCACAACAGTAACAGCCACCTGTTCGGCGGCAACAGCAGCCTCTGCTGCTGCAGCTGTGGCGGCAGCCACTGCAATCACATGCTCGTTCTGCTCTTTCTGATTCTCGGCAACATAAGATCTCGTCCAGCCAGAGTTAGTCACTGGAATGTTAGCCGGAATATGACTCAAGACCCCTGATTCCTTCCCTGAGTTTTCAGAACTCCATCTTTTCTTATCCCTTTTTCCAGCATAATTTGAATTATTCCCCACATTTTCCTTGTCTTTCTTCGTTCCCAACAGGCCCCTCAACCACCTTGTAACTTTCCCCATTCTTTTCTCTTCAAGAAAGATATAAATACAATGCTGTCACAGTAACAGACAAAGATATGAGAGGATTTGTTTAAATACTAGAGAGTACAATGTGAAGGACAGTTATCCCTCATCTCGTGTAGTGGATTAAACAGTATAAAATTGAAGAAGAACCACCTTACTATTGAGTATTATGTACCAAAGATATGGAGGAACACAGAGTGTGGAGGAAAGATTAACAAAAGGGCATCAAACATTATTTAATTGATGGATAGAGAGGCTGGATTATTTTTTGGAAAT
>CAIGRQ010210015.1:0-18224 GCA_903798375.1 Fraxinus sp. D2006-0159 | reverse complement strand
GAAATGTATAAAAAAATTACTCTCTAAATTTAAAGATACTCTCTATTATGTATAAGATGGTTTTTATAAATAGAGAGTGTCTTGAATGTTAAATTGAATACTTTTTGGGAGCATAATTTTTTGGAGAATTTTATAATTAAAGAATTTTTTGGAGATACTCATATTTTGGTAAATCATTATTTGTGTCCTAAAAAGGAACAAAAGAAAAAATAGATCTTATCGCAACCTAATAACTTTTGGAAATTGGAATACCATCATGTATATCACTCTTCTATTTCCATACCCATCGATCTTTTTCATCCAATTCGAAATCACCATAGTAACAAACTGAGATTACAACCATATTTGCATAACGAAACAGAATTTTAATTACAAGAAAAAAGTTGGAAAATCGGCCCAACCACTGGTCAATAGAATTTTATTCAAAAAATAAATTAAAAATCGAACCGACCATTAACAGACGGTAATTGCTATTTGTAATGGTCAGTTGTTAATAGCCGATTGCCTAAGTCTCTTAACAGTCTACTACTAAGGCTGGTCAGGAATCTTGTCTGAAAGAATATACATGTAGAAATTCTTTTTCTTGTTTATGTTTAAAAAAATTGTAGATCTGTTAAAAAAAATTATCTACACGTATTCTATGTCAAAATAAAGTTTATCGATTAAAAACGTATACTAATGTAACGAAAATGAAATTAAACATACATAAATATACTTACCGATTCGAAGTGATAGATATAAAGAAATATTTTATTGTTCAGCATTTGATAAATTTCTGAGATTTTGAAGTTGAAGCAGATGAAATATGAGAGTTTTTATCTGTGTTGGAATAAACGGATAAGAAAATTTAGCTATTTTTCAGATTTTAAGTGGGAAGTGTTCGGTTTTTACTAGTTAACTAAAAGGGTAGTATTATCTTTTAAACTAAACAATATTTTGTAATTGTATTGTTTTCTTAAGGACATCTTTGTCCTTGAACATTTAAAAGGGCATTGTGAAAATATGCAATTGTTGAAAAATTAAAGTGGAAATTAGAGGGTTTGAACAAACTAATTAAGTATCCCATTTTTTTTACCACTATCAAGGTTGTCAAAGTTGCCTATGTTCTTTATATTTTTAAAAGAAACAATAACAATGGCTTTCTAGTGAGTTAAAGTTTCTATTGATCTAGTTTACTATTTAAATATTGGAGCTTTAACTAATACTTCTTCTTCCTTCCCATTTATCTTCCTTTCTATTTAGGTCATTAATCACACAAGAAGTGGATCAACGTTGTTATTGGTCTCATACTGCGAAGGTCAAATATCAAACTTCGTCAAGTTTCTAATCTTATCATCGCTTCGTAAGAAAAAATAGAATCAAATGAGATTTGATATAATGAGATTTGCAATTCCATTGAAATTGGTTAACTTATAGTAATTGTTCTGCTGCTGCAGTTATTTTTTAGTGCTCTTGTAGTCAAAATTCGATTTTCAACATAGCCCACTGCCCTGTGATTCAAAAAGTAGAACTCTGCCTGTTAACAGAATTAATAGAATTGTTCCACATCAGCTCCACCTCAGCTAATTGAAGCACCAGCTAGAGCTGTAGGAGTCACTCTTTCCTAGTTGTAGATATCGTTCTTCTTGTAATGCCTCCACTTAATTTTGTTGTAAATTATTCCAGACATGATCCACTATTTTAGGAACTAACCTCTAGCTATAAATTCTAGATTCTTCCTTGTAACAATTCATTTTCATTATATAATGTTTAATACCTCGGCAATGGAGGTTATGGTTTCGCAGAATTATTCTTGTTTTCTCTTCAAACTCTAACTTGGTATCACAGTAATATGGTAAACGCCCGCAATACTTTTCAAAATGATCCCATCTCTATACCTGCTTCATTTTCTAGTAGCAGCTACTCCACTGATAGCTAGCAATAGCACCTCACCGATTAGAATTAACCTCACTCAAGTTGTTTAGTCAAGTTGGACAAAAACAACTTCTTATTGTGGAAAAATATGATATTGCCAATCATACGAGGACACAACCTTGAAGGATATATCTTAAGGACAAATGAGTGTTCCCAAAAGTTCACTGGTAGCCAAGTCACAAGAGAAGCTGGAACTAGCATTGAGATGATTAAAAATCCTGAACATAGGCAATGGATGTCAACATATCAGTTGCTCATGGGCTGGCTCTATTCTTCGATGACCCCAGACATTGCAATGAAGGTTATGGGTACAACAAACTCAAAGGAACTGTAGACAGCAATTGAAGAAAGTTATGGAGTACAAAACAAGTCTATAATCATTTTTCTCACTGGTGAACTACAGAAAACTAGAAAGGGTACAATGAACATTGACCAATATCTCAACAAGGTGAAACAACTTGCTGATAACCTTGAGATTGCTGGGAAAAATGTAACTCATACTGACTTAGTCACTCAGGTTTTGGCTGGTTTAGATGAGGATTATAACCCTATTATTGTTCAAATTAATGACAGAGATCATATATCCTGGGGAGAGCTTCAGTCTACACTTATGACATATCAAAGTAGGCTAGAACACTTCAATTCCTTGAGAAATGACATACCTGAAATTAACATCAATCAAACCTCAGCTAATTTCTCTCAAACGTCTGGTTCCAATTACAGCGGTTCAAGGTCTTATAGACCAGGCTATGGTGGCAAATTTACCAACTTCAGCAACTACAGAGGTGGGAGAAGAGGTAGAAATAGAGGAGGCTATCTCAATGGTAGAAGTGATAGACCAACGTGTTAAGTATATGGGAAAGTAGGCCACAAAGCTAACATACGTAATTTCGGATATGATGATAGACATACTGGGGCTTTATCGAACCAAAGAACAGGCTATAACACTTCACCCACTACTCTTATTGCAACTCCCAGCATAGTGAATGATCCTGCTTGGTATGCAAATACTGAAGCTAGTAATCACATTACCTCAGACAAAGGAAACCTCACCTCTACAAATGAATATGCTGGTAAGGAGAAAATCATGGTAGGGGATGGAAGTAAGTTGCTTATCTCTCACTTTGGCACCACACACATTCTAGCTTTGAATGATAAGTTTCTAGATAAGCTTGTTCACATGCCTGAAATTAAGAAGAATCTGATAAGTGTTTCTAAGGTAACCTTTGATAATGATGTTTATATGGAATTTTACCCTGATTTCTGTTTTGTCAAAGACAAATTAATGATGGAAGTGATAATGTAAGGGAAACTTAAAGAGGGGCTGTATCAGTTGGATCTTCCTCACCAAACTGCCAAGAGTCTTACCGAAGAGTCAGTCCTCACAAATAAATCCTTTTACAGCTTGTCTTCTGTTGTTCCTAATCATGAATTTTTAAATTCCACTTCTGATGTATGGCACAAGAGACTTGATCATCCTTCTAGCCAAGTGATGAACCAAGTACTCAACTTATGTAATGTCAAAATTAAAGGAAATGAATTCAGACCGTTTTGCAATGCTTGTCAACTTGGCAAAGCTCAATTGTTACCTTTTCCCTTATCTTCATCACACGCCAAAGCAGCACTAGAACTAGTTTTTACAGACATATGGGGACAAGATCCTATTTTATCCACCTCAGGTTTTAAGTATTACATATCCTTTCTTGATGACTTTAGCAGATTTACTTGGATCTATCATTGAAATAGAAATCTGAAGCCTTAAATATAAAACAAACTAGCTTGTAAAATAAAAACATTACAAGCTGATTAGGATGGTGAGTATAGATCTTTCTCAAAGTTTTAAACCAGAAAGGGATTGAGTTCAGGTACCCTTGTCCATACACTTCAGCTAAAAACGGTAAGATAGGAAGAAAGCATAGAAATGTGATAGAAATAGGTCTAACACTCCTAGCTCAAGCCAGTTTACCCTTAAAGTACTGGTGGAAAGCTTTCCAAACTACTGTTTACCTCATAAATAGGCTGCCAACACCTACTCTTCAAAACCAATCACCTTATCAAACTCTATATGACAAGAAGCCTAACTATCAAACCTTGAAAGTATTTGGTTGTGCCTGCTATCCCTGTCTAAGGTCCTATCAAAATCACAAATTCAATTTCCATTCCACTAAGTGCACTTTTATTGGATACAGTGACTCATAAAGGCTACAAGTGCCTAAGTGCAACTGAAAGACTTTACATTTCAAGGTATGTGGTATTTAATAAATTGAGTTCCCTTTTGAATCTTTAACTACTGCCAAAGGTCATTCAGAACTAACTGTGTCTAAAACCATAGTGTCTTACTTTTACTTTCCTTCTGAACCAAACGAAACAGTGTCTACCTTAGAGCCTGCTAACACTACTCACTCTAAAGTTGCTCCTGTTGAACATCACTCGCCTTCAAACTTCAATGACAATCACCAGAACAATATGTTGAACGGTGATTATGAAGCAACTGATGAAACAAAACTTGAGGTGCCATAACAAAGTGTGCCACAGATAAATCAAGCACCTATGTAATCAGGTGATTCTTTGCATTTAAATGATAATAGTGGTAGGGAAATATCTCAGCACAGAGCTAAAAAATTGGCTGGGCATCCTATGATTACTAGAGGGAAAGCTGGAGTGTTCAAACAAAAAATTATCTTGGAAAACTGACTGAAATTCCCTTAGAACCCAAGAGTGTAACTCAAGTATTGATGAGTGATGATTGGAAGAAGGGAATGAAGGAAGAATTTGATGCTTTGACAAAAGCTAAGACCTGGGAACTTGTATCTCCTCCACCAACGTTCAATGTTGTTGGAAATAAATGGGTATTCAAACTCAAGCACGATACTCATGACTCAATAAGGAGGTTCAAAGCCAAACTTGTAGCAAAGGGGCTTCATCAAACCCCTGGTATTGACTTCTATGAAACATTCAACCCAGTTATCAACCCATCAACACTCAGAATCATTCTCACATTGGCAGTAGCAAAGGAATGGACAATCAAGCAAGTTGATATCAACAATGCCTCTCTCAATGGAGAACTCGAAGAGACTGTTTTCATGTGCCAGCCTGAAGGGTTTGTTGATAAATAGAAGCCCAATCATGAGTGCAAACTGAGCAAGGCACTCTACATATTAAAATAGGCACCTAGAGCCTGGAATGAGAAGTTAAAATCCACATTTTAAAGTTAGAAATTCAAGCAATCAGTAGCAGATGCTTCACTGTTTTACTTCAAAAATGATAGACAAATAATCTCTGTACTTATCTATGTAGATGATATTGTGATCACAGGAAATTACAGAGAATTGCTACTGAAATTCATAAACAATCTGAATAAAACATTCACATTGAAGGACATGGGAAGGTGCACCACTTTTTTAGAGTTGAGGTACTATGGCACAATTTAGGAATTCATCTGACACAGACTAAGTATATTACTGATCTACTTGAAAGGTTTGACTTGCAAAATGTAAAACCTTGCATCACACCTATTCCTGCTGGTAAATCAATGTCTAAAGCTGATGGAGAGTCATTGAAGAATCCAACAACATATAGAAGTGATGTAGGAAACTTACAATACCTCCAATATACCAGGCCAGACATAACATTTGCTGTCAATAAACTAAGTCAGTTCTTGCAAGCCCCAACGTCATTACATTAGCAAGCACTAAAAAGGGTATTGAGTTACCTCAAAGGGACAATAAACCATGGACTTTGGATTCAAAAAACTGATAGACTCACACTAAATGGTTACTCAGATGCAGACCGAGCATCTTGCCCTGATGAGAGAAAATCTACCACTTGTTATTGTGTCTACTTAGATGATAATTTGATTAGCTGGTCTTCAAAGAAACATCAAGTTATAGCACACTCAAGTATTGAATTAGAGTACAGAGCACTTGCTTCAACTGCATAAAAAATTGCCTGGGTTCAGTCGCTTTTTAAGGAGCTGGAACTACCATTGGCTGAAACTCCAACTATCCGGTGTGACAATATGAATGCTAGAGCTTTAGTAGCTGATCCTGTGTATCATGCCAGGATAAAACACATAGAGCTGGATGTGCATTTCATTCGAGATAAAGTAATAGCTAAAGAATTGGAAGTAAAGTATATGCCAACTTCAGATCAAATTGCTGATTTGCTAACCAAGAGATTGAATCATTCAAGGTTTCTTTTCTTAAAGGACAAGGTTAGAGTCGCTCTTGTACCTCCAACTTGAGGGATGGTGTTAACAGAATTAATAGAATTGTTCCACATCAGCTCTACCGCAGCTTAATGAAGCACCAGCTAGAGCACTGTAGGAGTCACATCTTTCCAAGCTGTAGATATTGTTTCTTCTTGTAGTGCCTCCAATCAATTCTATTGTAAATTATTCCAGACATGATCCACTATTTTAAGAACTAACATCCAGCTGTAAATTCTAGATTCTTCCTTGTAACAATTCATTTTCATTATATAATGTTTAATAGCTCAGCAGTGGAGGTTACGGTTTCACACAATTATTCTTATTTTCTCTTCAAACTTTAACTCTGCCAATCAGGTAAATAGATGGTTTGAAGATACAACACCGACATTTCTAAAATGTCCTAGGTCTTTCTCCATTTATTAGTTCAAGTAAGCTGCGAGTTGGAAATTCTGGATACCATATTTGTTCAATTCTTGAAGTAAGCAGGGAACAATCTAGATAATGCAACTACAGCTAAAAGAAGGATCTAGAATATTGTTATATAATTTATTCTCCATCGCCATTCTAGATGAGCCTGCCACCGCCATAGAAGTGTGTATATATGTGTTGGTTGAATGTAATGTATGTGTGAACAAAGAGAAACGTATGAGAGCATAAAGAGAAGTGAGTGAGAAAAAGAGAGTAAAAAGAGAGACAAAAATAGTTGGTAGTGATTTGGTGTGTGTCTATAATTAGTAAGTTTATTTCATTAATAAAGTCCTATTTTGGGTGTTTAAACTCAACAATTTGGTATTAGATCTCAACAATTTAGTATCAGATCTCAACAATTTGGTATTAGGGCAAGGCGGTCGGGGAGAATATGGTCAAGAGCATGACGAGTAGAACAAATTTACCAAAGTATCTATGAAGTAAAGCTTTGAAAACTGCTATATACATTTTGAACAGAGTTCCGAGTAAAGTTATTTCAAAAACACCTTTTGAATTATAGACAAGACGTAAGTCAAGTTTAGCTCATTTCAGAGTTTGGGAATGTCTACCTAAGGTTAGGATTTATAAACCCGTTGAAAGAAATTATAGCCAAAATCCACTCATGGTTATTTGTTGGGTACCCAGACAAATCAAAAGGATATAAGTTCTATTGTCCCAACCCTGATACCAAAATTCTTGAATCCATCATTGTTAAAGTTTTAGAGAATGATTTTGGTGATAGTGAGAGTTCTACATTGATGGAATTTTTTGTTGAACCGAATCAAGTTGTTGTTCCAGTTTCTGTTATACGTGAAAACATTATTTCTCAACAAGTTGAAATTGTTAATGAAGATCACAAAAGAAAGGATGTCCGCATTGCCCAATGATTACATTACTTATTTATTGGAGAATAATTTTAATATTGGGCATATTGTTGATCATGTTACTTTTAATCAAGCATTGACAAGTTCTGAGTCAAATAAATGGGTAAATGCTATGGAAAACTAATTGCATTCTATGGAACATAATAGAGTTTGGGAACTTGTTGAACTTTCTCCGGATACTAATGCCATTTATAACAAGTGTATTTTCAAAAGCAAATTGGACTCGAAAGGGAATATTGAACGAAAGAAAGCAAGATTGATTGCAGAAGGGTTCACTCAGCGAGAGGGCATTGACTATAATGGAACCTTCTCACTATTTTCATCCAAAGATTCTTTTTAAATTATCGTGGCACTTTTAGACACTATATTTTGAAGTTTCATCAGATGGATGCTAGGTCAGCCTATTTGAATGAAGTTCTTTCTACAAAGATTTACACGAGACAACATAAAGGTTTTGTTGTGAAGGGAAAAGAAAACTTGGTATACAAGTTGAACAAATTCTTATATGGCCTCATGCAAGCATCTCGACAATGGTATTTGAAGTTTGACGAGGTTGTAACTTTTTTTGGTTTTGTTGAAATTATAATTGATCAGTACATTTATCTCAAGATTAGAGGGAGAAATTTTTTTTTTCTTGTCGTGTGTGTTGATTATATTTTGCTTACTAGCAGTAACTTGAGGTTACTTCATGAGACGGAGAAAATGTTATCTGCTAATTTTGAGACGAAAAATCTTGAAAAAGCTTCTTATGTGTTTGATATTGAATTACACTGTGATAGAAATCATGTCTTATTGGGACTTTCCTAGAAGGTTTATATACGATGTGTTCTAGAGAAGTTTGATATGCATAATTGTGAACACGGTGTTGTGCCTATCATAAAAGGGAATGAGTTTAACAAAGCTCAATGTCCAATGAATTAGCTAGAAAGGGAATATGTAAAGATGATTCCATAAGCTAGTGTTGTCGGAAGCTTGATATATGCTCAAGTTTGTACTAGACCATTTATAGCCTATGCAGTTGGTGTTTTTAGTAGGTTTCAGTCGAATCTAGGGCAAGAGCATTGGAAGAAGCTAAGAAAGTAATGAGATATTTGAAAAAAATTGAAGGTTACATGCTTACCCATATTTGTTTTGGATACACTCACTTCCAATAATAAAATATATTCTCCCTTATCTATAAACTATTTTTGAGCACGCATTTGGTTTATATCATTTATTATGATATTATTATAATCTAGAGATCTAACGGAAAAAGACATTAAATTAATCTATTTTAGAGACACCTGGCTTCATTTAGATTTAAAGCATTATAAGGACTGATGTAAATTAGCACAAAGTTTTATCACATTGGTACTGAATTCATACTTCCACATTAGTTGGAGAATGGGAATCTCCATGTCCATAAGGATGTTAGAATTTGTAGCTATGGATTAAATGATGCAACAACTTCTGTTACGCCTTACATTATAAGGCTCCAAAAATCTTACATGGCAAGAAAACTTGGGGCTCTATGCTCCACATAGAATTGCCATGCTGCAATTTGATCGAATCCATGAATAGGCCGGCCAATGTGAAGATGTCAAACCTACTAGATCGTGTTGACCTCCATGGAAAAAAATCGAACTTGCATCATGGGAAAACCGTCGAAGGAGCTCGACACAAATCTTATTAGGCAATTAATGGTATGTGATTGATTTAACAATCCACTCATGTTGCCGCCCTTTTCAGTTAAATAGGTCAAGTCTAAAGTCGCAAGTTAGGTATTATAGACAACAAAATGGTATCAGCATTTAATTCTCATGATAGATTGATGGTTATGAAAAGAGGCCCCAATCTTAGGATGAGGCCACATCTTTCATCTATCAACTCTTAGTCATCATCTTCTACTATAAAAGCTCACACTTAATATTATTCAAAGGGTAATACAAGGATATACTCCCAAGCTATAACCTAGCTCTTTCACTATTTAAGTCTATCACTCCCCAAAGCTGGCCCCACTTTTTACACTGGAGGCTTACATTTAAAGCTCTCACATACTCATATAATTGTTAGCTCAACTAACTTAACCGTTAGAGTGCACGCGATCGACTCCACCACCACTAAAGGGACTATGTGTGGCTAACAGTTTGTCCAAGTGTGCAAGAACTAGGCTTGCATGGACCTGATAGACCTTGGGATTAGTGGTCATATTGAAGGTACAAAATTTAAGGTCAACAAATTGGTACAATCTGTGGGAAACCATACTAGACCACGAGAATCCTTGCAGTAGAAGCCATTTAAAAGGAATGAGTCTTTTAAAGTTCAGCCTTGAAATAAGGTCGTCGTTCTTGAAGAAAGAACAATTGAAAATACAAAAGGAGTGTCATTTTAAACATTGTTTGACAGAAAAATCATTATTATACCATGATCTATAGCCACTACAGGTCCCATGGTAGAAACCGACAAGGAGAAGCTTCTAAATAAGAAATTATCTAGACAAATGTTAATATCTATCAACCCCATCACCAGAATTGACGAGGCGATGGCACTATTACAAGCCTACCAAGAAAGGTGGGAAAGATGGTTGCAAACATGAAGAACAAAGCCCAATAGAATTCTACCATACAGTATTTACTCATATAAACTAAGGACAAGTTGGATATCAAAGTATCAAAGGCCATGATAGGGCACTTTCTAGGAAGAAAGAGAGGAACATAACATCAGAGCTTACCCGTAGAGGCAAAGATGAGAGCCTAGCCCTGTATAAAGGGAGATATAGGTGGATGTGTCGACAAATTACATTTTCAGCAGGTCCGTCGATGATTTACCACAAGGGGAAGGAAACTTCCTCCCATAATATACGTAGGAGCATGAACTTTAGAGGTCCACTAGTGTCTTCGACAGAATTGGACAGTCAGCACCTAGAAATTGACACATCCTACGTGAAGGCAACAAGACCATTTGCTAAGCCATGAGCCCCAATGGGTCCCTCTGCCTGAAATAGGTAAAAAAGAAGGGACGTCGTAAATTTGAGAAACTAAGCCTTTACATCACAACCACATCGGTACCAGGCTGAGGATGAGGACTCAAAGGGCCCATGTAGGTCTTTTGAATTAAATGATGATGATGAATATCTCCTATTTTCATGAGAATTGAGTAATGACCATGTTCCTAGCAGCTTTGTGCCACCAAAGATTCCCAAATATAAAGGAAATGGCGATCCGTCGAAACACCTTAACAATTACAAAACTGACATGAGTCTTAGGAAAGCTTTGCCGACATTGAAGTGTAAAGCCTTCCATCTCATATTTATAGAGGCCGCTGAGATATGGTACATTAGTATACCAGTTGGGAGCATAAAAAACTAGCTGGACTTGATGAAAACCTTTTTAAACCAATATTTATCCAGCAAGGAAGAAGAAGCCCTCATTCAAAGGTTGTACGATATGAGTCAGCAATTAGGTGATGAAAAGCTACATGGCCCTGTTCACGAATGAGATGAATTATTGTGAACAAGTCACCAACAGAGAGGCTCCATCAGCTCTGAAGGGAGATTTAACATGAATACCCTTTCTGGAGGGATGTGTGAAATAAAAATCCCACTTCCTTCGATGTTTTGGTGGAGATGATTAGAAGCAAGATTATAAATAAGGAATTGATAGACCATTAAATCGAACTTTAATGGGACTCCCACTACCTCAGAGGCAGAGAAGAGGTCCTGTTTCACATTTTGTAAACCAATAGTGGACCCAAGCTGGGCATATCATCACCCCTACTTTAGGACAGGTTTTAGCAAATGCTACCTTAAATGTGGTACCCTTTTTAGCATATAAAGAATTAGACTTGGTATTTAGAGGTCGCCATCCAAAAGGCAGAGCAATGGGCTGGATCAATGAGCCTAGAAATAGGTCCTATTGCACTTATCATCTAACTTACAGCCACATCACCAATAATTGTATGTCTACGCCATATCACTCATAGCAAAATAGCTCATACTCAGATAGAATGGGCACCCAACAAAATGTGCCTCATTTTGGGCACGATTAGAAGATTTGGATGGAAGAATCTCCTAAGTGTTAGAGGGGTAAAGATAGGAACATGCCCAGAAGTGGCTAAAGATAAAGAAGGGAGCCCTTGGCAGATGGTGAAAATGCTCCAATCAGGGAGATTGATACTATTATTGGAGGCCCCTTTGTTGGGGGAAGATTAAGGAATGCTTAAAGAAATTATGCCAGGGAGGCTAAGGATCCCCCACAACGAGCTACATAGTAAATAGTACCCCCCATGTAACTGGAAATACATCCATTACATTCACTTAAAAGGATGCTACGGGGATACATTTTCCTCATTGTAACGCATTGGTGATATTGGCATCATAGCAAGGAATGGTCTGAAGCGTATGCTGGTAGATAATGAAAGCTCCGTCAACATTCTTTTTGAAGCCACTTATGACAAAGCATTGATAGATAATGAGCTTACCCCCATGATTTCTCATCTATACGGCTTTACTGGCGATAACATCATTCATAGGAAAAAAATCACCCTAGCATTGGAACTAGGGTTTCCATTCTTGAAGGTTTATCATTTCATGGAGTTTCTTATTGTAGACCACATATCATCTCATCACGATGTGTTGGGTGGACCCATATCAAAGGAACTTTGGGCCATCACTTCTATACACCACTTGTGTATGAAATTTCCCACTAAAGGTGGCATCACAATGGGCAGAGGCGATCAAGTGGGATCAAGAGAATGCTATATTAACTCATTGGGGAAGTCTAAACCTCGAAGTATTAACATAATATTGATAGATATCGAAATTTCAGATGCACCTAAAGAAGGGTGGGCTCCTGAACAAAGAGAAGACATTGAAATGGTAGACGCCGGTAGAAGGGATGACCCCTGAGAATGGGCTACGGATAAGAGGTTGGACCCCTCAAATCATAGATTTCAATTCTCAAGTAACTTCGATTGAAGAATTGGAGCTCTTCCCAGTAGACCCACAAGATCTTACGAAGATGCTCCAAGTAGAAAATAAGTTAAATTTGGAAGACAAATAGAAACTCGAGAGCTTCTTACTTAAAACCTGGACGTATTCACATGGAGGTACAAAGATATGGTGAGCATTGACCCCAACATTAGTTGTCATCACCTCAATATTGATCGAGATTTCAATCCTTACAGGTAAAAAATGGGCCTTTAAATAGAAAGATACGGGACTCTAAAGGAAGAAGTAAAAAAATTGATATCTAATGGGTACATCAGAAAGGATATCTATCCAAAGTGAACTTCCAATCTAGTTCTTGTGAAAAAGCACAGTGCAAATGAGGGTATGGATAGAATTTTCCAACCTTAATCGAGCCTGCTCCAAAGACAATTTTCCATTTACATGGATAGATGAAATTGTAGACTATACTGCAGGACATGTGCTTTTGAGCTTCATGGATGCCTATTCGAGGTATAATCAGATTATGATGAACTTATCTAATGATGAAAACACCTCTTTCATTACAGATTGGGGATTTTTTTTTACAAAGTCACGTTGTTTGGCTTGAAGAACGTTGGGGTGACTTATCAAATGCTTGTTAGCAACATGTTCGCTGATCTTATTGGCGAAACTATAGAGGTTTATATAGATGATATGCTCGTAAAGAGCTTCAGAGTTGCGAACCATGTCGAGCACTTTGATGCAGCTTTCAAAATTTTGAGAAGATACGGGATGAGCCTAACCCGCTCAAGTTTGCATTGGCATTGCTTCTGGAAAGTTCTTAGGTTACTTGATCAACTAACAAGTCATAGAGACCAACCTTGAAAAGATCACGGTTTTATTGGATATGATGTTTCTTAGAAAATCTAAAGAAGTACAAAGTCTCATATGTCACCTAGCGGCATTAAGCTAATTCGTCTCAAAGGCCACCAACAAATGTCTTCCATTCTTTAAAGAGCTTAAGGGAAAAAAGAAGTTCCAATGGAACGAAAAGTTTGATGAGGCTTTCCAAGAGCTGAAGAAGCATTTGGGATAAGCTGATCTCTTCTCGAAGCCGAAAGAATGAGAATCCTTCCTATTGTACCTAGTTGTTTCTGTACATGCCATAAGTTACGTACTTATAAAAGAAGAAGGTGGCATACACTTTTTATTTACTATGTAAGCAAAGTATTTTGTCAGCAGAAACTCGCTACATGGATATGGAAAAGTTCTCTATCTTATTTTTTACTTCTTCGAGAAAGCTAAAGCCATATTTCCAAGCACATACCATACATGTGTTGACCAACTTCCTACTTAAACAGGTGCTACAAAAGCCTGATGCCTTTAGAAGGATGATGAAATGGGCCATAGAATTATATGAAAACTAATAACCTATGTAAAAGGTCAGGTACTTGCAGATTTCATAGCAAAATTTGCCAATACTCCGAATGTCAAAGTGGCGATAGAGCCAATAAATCCTAGGACCTGGAACTTATTTGGGGATGGTTCATTTGGAGAAATGGAGTCGGGAGTCGAAGCAGACATAAGCTCAATTGTGCGGTCAGATTTAGGTTTAAAGCTTCCAATAATGCAGCTAAGTATGAGGAGTTGTTAGTTGGCCTCAGATTATCCAGAAAGAGGGGGGTGAATAAGTTAATGGTTAATAGTGACTCACAATTAGTGGTGAGTTAAGTGAATAGCAACTTCGAAGCAATGGATAGAAATATGGCGGCATAACTCAAAAATGGACCTCCGCCAGCTTATGAGAAGTTTGAGCTGACTCAAATCCCGGGAGCTGAGAATATCCATGTCAATGCTTTATCTAAACTAGCCAATAGCAAAGACTAAAAACTACTCAAGCTAATACCAATTGTTCAACAGATAGAAAGAATCCCATATTGGATGTAGCCAATTATCTTATTTTTCAAGGATATGGTCTTACCAGAGGATAAGGAAAATTAGAAGGGTGGCTATTTATTTCATGGTACAAGATGAGGTTTATACAAAAGAAGATTTCCATTACCTCATATCCGATGCACTGGAGGAGAAGAGGCCAATTACATACTTTGCGAGTTGCATGAAAGAGCATGTGACAATCACAGAGGTGGCCCAGCACTCACACACAAAATACTAGGTAATGGTATTATTGACCAACACTCAAGAAGGATGTACTTCAGTTCGTAAGGAAATGTGACATTTGTCAGCAATTTTCCATCATCTAGAGACAACCTTCTCAAAAATTAACTATTGTTTCGAGCCCCTGGCCATTTCCTAAGTGGCGAGTTGACCTTATAGGACCCCTACCTAAAGGGAAATGTAGTGCTAAGATGATATTGTCACCATTGATTACTTCACCAAATTGGTGGAAGATGAACCCTTAGCAAAGATTACTGAGGTCAATACTTCCAAATTTATTTGGAAGAATATCATATGCCAATCTAGGATTCCCCATTCACTTGTATCAGACAATGAGAAGACAGTTTGACAAAAAAAAAAGATTAGGGACTTGTACGGAGAGTTAAGGGATCAAAAAGCACTTCTCATCGCCCCATCACCTCCAAGCAACTGCCTTCTCCTCGTCGCATTCATTTTAGTGAGATATCTAACGATGAATCAAAGAGGTACAAACTATATTTCCTTGAAGAAAGGAGAGACAATTCCTAAACTAGGCTTACCTCCTATGAAAGGAAGATAGCTCGATATTATAATATTAGGGTAAAGAAGAAGGCATTTTAAAAGAGAGATATTGTACTAAAGAGAATTTTTCTTTCTTCTAAAGAACCAAGTGTAGGAATGCTTGGTCTCAATTGGGAAGGCCCCTACCTCATATCTGATGAGCTAAGGCCCAGGACCTACAAGATTGAGCATTTAGGTGGGAAAATGCAGCCCCATCCTTAGAATGCCGAACATTTAAAAGCGTACTACCAGTAGGCTTACATTGTAAACTTTGTCTGGACGATCTTCTTCAACTTATGTAATTATATTATCAATGAAAATGCTCTCTACATTTATAAGATCATTCTACGAGGCAAATCCCTTCTACGTATAATCCAAACATCATGGAAGAAGTCTTTGCACAGAAGAACTACCCCTTGCAAAGAATATCTCCCACCTCGAAAGAAAATGTACGAAGCACCTTTGTGGGGCCGACATTAAAACTTATGAAGCGGACATAAATGAATAACATACAACTTTGCAAAGTTATCAATGGACAAGATCCTACCATTTTTATAACCCTCGTAAGACAAACTCACTACCCTAAGCGCATGATTTTTTATTTTTTTTTTTGAAAAGGTCAGATTGTACGTTAATAACAAATTCGTTCAAAACTAATTATGACGGGCCTATACAAAGATTGGTTTAAAAAGTGGCCCATTTTTAATATATGTGCTTAGCCAAACCTTATTGATCCAATAAATTGTTGGAAAAATATCTCATGTTATTATGTTATCTTATTTTGAATAATTAGTGCATATGTTCACTCCTTAACTGCTCAGCACTATTAAGTCAATTGTGGTTCAATTATTGCAACTATCAATTTATATTATCCTTTTTGGTTCCAATACTTATACAAATTCAGGAAGGGTACAATAATCATATAGAAGAATAACATAAAATGAGTTGATAACAAAAAGATTACATTGCGAAGACAAAATAAGAAGAAATGAAAAGCCTAAGTCTATGTGGTGGAATCATTCTGTTGAGGCTTCACCTGGAGTTCCTCCAACATCATCTGTAGAAGTAGATGGCCATATAATTGTTCACGACTTCCTTCCCCGACCTACTCAGCTGTTGTCTCAAACTGGCAACCTCAGAGTCATCTCATCCACTTGGGACTTCAACTCCTCATTCTCCTTATCTGCCACCTCAAAGGCCGACAAAGCTATTCTTTGCAGACTATCAAAATTCTCAACTCGCTTCATCAAAGCATTAACTTCAACTTTGCAAAGGTGGACTTCATTCTTCAACTCGTTTCCTTTGAAAGTGTCTCCATCCTCGACTCCGCCTCAACCGCTTCACCTTGAAGGCATAAATGGTCAGTGATAGATGCCTCAGCTTTTAGCTTCTTAACTCAGCCTCTGCATCAACTGCCTTTTGGACAAATTCTTTATTAAACCTCTGCAATCTCCTCATGTCCATCTAAGCATTCAGAAAGAGGCTTTATGAGCAAGCCTGTAGGGCGAGGCCAACTTCTTCATATCCATCAGTCACATGTCTCGATGTACAAAAATATTTGTGAGTCCAATATTTATGTACATTCTCATATCCCCATGGACCTTAGAGGAAAGCATCTTCATAACAGTTGGAGCAATCTCATCTGACCTCCCTCCCAAAAAATTCTAAGTTTTTCCTTCAGAAGGGGTACCTTTGCTGATCTCCTTTCCCATTTTCCTCTTTATGAGGCCACTATTCTCCTCACCTTGGTCTTCAACATCTACTATTTTTATAGTAGATATGGGGTCCTTTATAATAGGTTTCTTCACATACTCATCAATAGTATTCGGCGCTTAGGAGAAAGGGGAGGTTCGATGTTCTTTGCTATTGTCAACCTCCTCTTCTGAGGCCTCTTCCCCTGAGGCTCCACATTTTCCTTGCCTTTTTTCTATGGAAAAGTAGAGGGTTTAGCTTGGAAAAGCAAGATAAATCTTCTCCACGATGTTTGTACTCTAAAGAACTTATACTCAAGGGTTTCTTCTTTTTCGCCTCTTCAAGATACCTCATAAAGAATATGTCCGGCTTGAAATACTCTTTCTTCTCATGTTGCTCTGCAAAAGGAATGATGAATTAAGTGCTCATTCAAAACATAAGGCCAAAGCACACATGAATGTTGAGGCTACTTATCCCTGGTAGCCAACAACAAATGAGTAACGAAAATGAATTATTTTCCAACAACATTCTTGAAATGCCTCTTCTCAATAGCTTTGACAATAGCCTATAGAGATGGCTCGAGCTCGAAGTGATTGACTACAGCTACATAAAAGACAAGTCGATAATACAATTTGTTAAAACACAACACTACACATGCTCATAGTAAATAAAAACTAATTATAGTCATGGTATTGAGTCGGCATAGTTATTTCTGGGACCGTACCCCTCACCTTGAACCAAGACGACTTCTAGTTCTTTATTGAGGTCAGTGTACCCAATATAAAGAGTGTCATATAATACCACCCCTTACAATCCTCCCCCCACTAGAGGCCCATGGTTAGAAGAGGCTCAAAAAAACATGGGAAAACATATCCTCACCTACAGCGACCTCCTTCTACAGAAGAAATGCCCCTACGATTGGCTCCATGTGTTGGGCACAAGCCGGGTATGGGCTAGGTTATATTGTCTAAGTACATATCTAAAGAAATGGTATAGAGACAACCTCATCCTAGCACTCATAATCACTTTGCTCATGAAAACACACCCATCCCTAGGAAAACAGGCTCGCTCATCAGTTTTTAGGACAAACATCTCAATGGTGTCTGAGATCCTACAGCATTCCCTAAAGTCTTTAGTTCACTCTCCTCTATGTATGTCGACTGCAATGATGCCCCCACCTTTAGGCAAGAAACAAGAAAATATATGATGTGAACCCATCCAAGAATTGATCTTGAGAATCCACGAACAAGATGGAACCAATCCAAGAAAGCTAGAAAGCACATCACACAACGATCAACCTGACCCGTTGTTCAACCCGTACTAAGAATTGAGATTTCTCGTGAGAATCCCAACTCATTGATTACTCGAAATAAGAACAGTGAAGTGGGAACACCATAAAAGGACTACAACACCTTTTGATAAATTCAAGATTATA
>CAIGRQ010210008.1:0-29830 GCA_903798375.1 Fraxinus sp. D2006-0159 | reverse complement strand
TCAGGGCAATTCACTCTTCAAGTAGTATCACTTATCCGCTTATAATCTTGTCAGCAACACCCCCGCCCCCCCAACCAAAAAAAAAGGAAAAAAAAGGCAAGGACATCATTACCTGTAACCCAAGAAACAACTAACGTGAACTTGTTTTCAAGATCAATTTTATGTCAAGTACAATAAGAGCATGTGTGGGAAGTGTTTGCAAACGGTTCTAATTATAAAAAGATAGATACGCCGGTAGTACATTGGATCCCTCAAACCCTCAAAATGTGTAAATAAAAAGTGGTTTGAATGTTTATAAACAAGCTTATTAGCACAAAACGCCCATGTGTTTCGCTTTTAGTGCGTAAAACTTCATCGCGTAATTTTCACTCCTATTTCAACGTTTCATTGTGGAAAACATCATTTTCATCAATTTCTATCCAATTTCTCAATTACATATTTTCAAATGACAAATATATCTTCCTATTTGAATAAAACAAAAGAAAAAGAAAAATAAATAAATAACAAATTGCAATCATACTCCCATTTTTTTAAAGTACAAATAAATTTCAAATAAATTAATTAAAAAATCAAAAAAGAAAAGTTTTCTTCTTCCCCCTCTTCCTCTCCCACCCCCATGTCCACCCTTACCAAGAACTGAAAATAGTACTTTTAGGTCCTTCAAATAAGAAAAGAAAAGTCGACGTCGTCTTCTTCCCCCTTCTCGTTTTCCCTCTCCCTCTCCCTCTCCCTCTCCCTCTCGTTCTCTCACCCCCTCCCATCCCCACCCCTACCCCTCACCCGAAATACATTCTTCCAAAATAATATGGCTCAAACACACCCTTATTTGTACCTCTTTTAAAAAAAATGGGAGTATGATTGCAATTTTTTTTTTCTTTTCCTTTTGTTATATTTAAATAGTGGGTTTATTTGTCATTTTACAAATTTTAATTGAGAATTTGGATAAAAATTGATGAAAATGACGTTTTCCAAACAGGGGTAAAAATGCAAAAATTTGAAAAGGACGTTTTGCACACTAAGAGCGAAATGTAGGGACATTTTGTGCTAATAAACCTTACAAACATGAGCAGATGAGCAAAATGTGGCTAATTTTACGATTTGTTCCAATTTCTTCATTATGACCTTAACAAAACCCAATATCTAAAACATTTGCATATCAATTCAAATGTCACCGACACTTCTATGCATATATCTACGAATGATGCAATAACCCAAAGAATAAAGAACCAGATAAAAGAACCTCCAATGTGATCAAAAGTCGTGTTAATAGCAGCGACCCATTTCTCTCGCTCTGCATTTGCACGGTCTACTAGAATTCTTCTGTTTACGTCCTCTGCGAGCTTTGCTTCATGGGCTCTTCCCTCTGCTTCTGCCAAAGCCCTCACCCTAATTGTTTCACGTTCTATCTCAGCCTTTTCTCGTTCAGTTTGGCGACGCTGTGCTTGAATCTGCTCCTCCGTTGCTCGTCTAGTTGCTTCTTGCCTCATAGCTGATTCCTCTTGCATTTTTACGAGCTCTTGATTTCTTGCTCTTTGATGTTCATTCTCTGCCTACAGAAATCCAGATATTTATTCCCTTTTATCACAGGAACTATTAAGCACTCAGTGTGAAAAAACAAGATAAACATACCTGCATCCTTTTCCTTGCCAATTCATCCTCATAGCGAGCCATTTGCGACTTTATTTGTGCCTGTTGCTGAGATAACTTTTTCTGTTCATCATATACAACCCTTTGTCTCTCCTACCAAACAAGAAACACATTTTTACAGTTTGATAAAATGGAAAACAGAGAATTTACATGGGGCTTAGTTACATAGTCATTCAGGGAAACTCTCAGAAGTTTCTTCATGCAGTTTATCTAGCTGAAGATGAGGTTAATTATTTAAGACTAACCAGATAAAAAATCATCTATATTACATTACTTCATGAATGTTATTTACAGGCATTCATCCATTACAAATCAGGGCAACAAAAGATTGTAGTAATCTACTTGAAAATAGCTCTTTTCATTTACTTTTTCTTGATTCTTCTACTGTCTACGTCTCCCTTGTTGCAGATAAAATCAACCTCAACTTTGCTGAGCAAAAGATGTAGAAATTACGTGTTGCAAACACGACAGATCACGAGGTAGAGGCCATGGAAAAACTGCCTTTGCATTGCATAAGATTTTTTTTTTTTGACAAAAGTTGAAGCATTTGCAGTCGCTCCATGTCTCTGAACACTTTTTCCTTCAAACATATTATCTGGATTAAGACATTTCTCTTCTTTAAAATTTTGATCATTTGTTCCATATTAGAGTCACGTCATGAAAATTTATTTAAAATGGTATTCCTTTACGTGAAAATCATCTTGGCTGCCGTATAAAAAAGGATATTATTCTTGGGATACCCTAAAGGATTGTTAGAATAATATTTCTATTTTTTCTCAAGAACAAACAGTTGTTATCCAGACTACCATCTTTCTTGAAAAAGAGAGTATTAAAGGGGCAGGAAGGGAGATAGAACTCAAAGAAAAGTTCAATGAGCCACAAATTAACACGCGTGACAATTCCCCTAACTGAGACAGCACAGAACCTTGAAAAATCTTCCTATTCGGAGATAATGATCTTAGCATTGATGGACAAGTCCTGCATTTAAGAGTCCTTCGGGAGCCTGTCTGGAGAAAATTTAGCAACTGTTTCATCCCTTCTTCAATTCCGGTATCATGAGTGATGCATTGTCCTTCAACTACATCATTTTTATCATTTTAAATACTCAATGAGTTAAGTTGTGTTGACATGATGGAAATAATACAATAATCTTCATCTTCAGAAATCCCTAAAAGCACCTTAATTTTGGGATTAGCAACCAGTTCTCAATTTTCAAGTACTGAATTCTTTCTGGTTCTGTCCAGTTGTTGGGTACTCTTTAAAGAACATGCAGCCTTTTGTCAGTCATCAACTTGAGGGAAACTCAGCCACAAAACTCCATTGCATAAATCGAACTTTCTTTGGTTATTAATTTACTCGAACTCTTTATTCAAAACTAACTAGAATAAGCCTCAAGTATTTCAGATACGACTCAATCCAACGTGTATTTATGAGTCCTTCAGTTGTGTAATTATAGACAAAAATGTTCTTTCCCGGTATCATTATTTAAACCATCCATGAAGTCATCTGTCCTCTGTAGATTTCAAGACTTAGCCTTTAAAAAGGTAGCTCATTAAATTATTATTACTCTAGATACTCAACAACAAACATGTTGCCTTGCTTTGGATATTGCTTTTGCACAAGGGGCGGGTTGGTTCAATCTTTTAGCGCAATAAGATTCAAGTGTGTGTTATCAACATGACGTGAATTGGTAAAAATCTAATCTTGGTAAATGATTAGGAATCAGATTTCAAAGGGTTGTCCAAGATGTTCTAACATAAACATTCCTCAAAAAAAGCGTTAACTCTGGGTAGAACAACCTCAAAGGGTCTATAGTTAGTGAGTTTGGATGAGTAAAGGTTTAGTGATCAACCGAATCATCAGAAAGTTGTTTCTCGAATGTTTTATATTATCGTGAAAAGCACTCGAGATCTGTGTTCACGGATTCAGGGATTTAGGGTGGTTCAGGGTTAGTGGTTTATATAAAAGAGTCCTCAAATGATTATTCAAGTTGTTAAGGAACAAAAGAAGCTCTCTTTAAAGACTGGGCAAAGGTTCTATTAGAAAAATTAAAGAAAGATTGAAAGATAGAACTTCAAAAATCAAGGTTCAACACACCAAGGGTTTTATTGTATCAACAATCACAAATAAAAGCCTTTGAAGCTCTCTAGAAATACAATAATCAGATATCTGATTACTAAAGGAAGAGTGAAACAACACTTGTAAACTCAAGATATCTCCTTTTAGTACATTGAATCCCCAAAAAGGAAATGCAGTAAATAGACAACCAAACCAAACCTATCTTATGCTAGGCTGTCTGGAATTACCAAAGGCATGACCTGACCAAATCTAAGACAAAGTTTAATATATTTTGGAAGTCATAATACAGATGTATTTTTTTCAAACCACTAATGGACTCAAAATGTTTTAAGAAAAACAAATTCAGTGGCTAAATACATTTTGCAAATACAGTCATTTACATTTACTTTTTCGTAATTGCTTTATGTCTGTGTCACAATAAAAGCTATATATCACATGTATGTTTTGCTTTTGGGTTTATGAGTCGAAATTTTTGACAGTCAATCAATAGACGTCTTGGTTTAGAACATGTAATGAGTCGAAAGTGGAAAGAGAAAGAGACGCTCCACAAATCACATATAAGCAATCACATAAAGAAATGAATGTGTACAGAAGTTAACTTAATTATTCAGCCTGAGGCAACACGATAAATGTAGTCTACAATCAAGAATCAATCAAATATAATAAAACTAACAGAAATGATTTCAATATTGAGCTTAATGTCAAGCTTACAATTTCTTCTTGAGCTTGCATGGCCTTAAACTCTGCTGCTTTTGCAGCTAACTCTTGCTGCCTTGTTTCTTCTTGCTTCTTCATAACCTCAAAGACCTACACCAACGCAAATCCTCTAGTAAATACACAAAAAATAAACACTAATCAAATTTCCGTACAAGCAGAAACAAACAGAAGGCTGTGTTTACATGCATACAAACACAGAAAAGAAAAACATGCCCTTCGAACAAAGACACTCTTTCGTTTATCCATATATCTGTCCCAAGCAATTATCTATACAGTACATGAAATGAACAAATAAACAGAAACATACTCAAATAATTAAAAGTTAAAATCTTTCAATCAAACACGTCATTTCCCGGACTCAAAATAGAATAACTAATAAAAGAATCACAATTTCAAACCTTTTTGGCATTCCCCGAGCCATTAATCTCTCTCAAAGCCTTAGCACCCCTCTCCAAGGCCTCAGGATCGAACCCAGCTGATGTGGTCCTCGGATTATCATTTCGAATCCGTGTCGGCTCTGTGGCTGGCGGCTTCTCCGGTTCAGAAGCGGCCTGTGGAGGCGGCGGAGAAGAAGTGGAGAATGGATTAAAACTAAAAGTCCCATCTGCATAAGCAGAATCTACACCAAGAGTTGCAGAGACCATGGCTGCTAAAACCCCTGCTGCACATTTTTTTGCCATTTCCTAAACTTTTGTAAACCTTGAAGAAGCTCAATAAAATGGAAAAAAAAAGGGTTTTTACTGTAAGAACCGCAGGAGTTGTTAAGTTAAATAATCAGATTAAGAAGATGGCTTGCCGAGGGCTCCAAGTCCATGGTAGTTTGAGGTTAGAGTTTTCTGGGTTTATCTTAGGGTTTATGATTTTTGGAATGGACGATGACATGTTATATTTTTAGAATGGTCCTCGACTTAAATATACTTTGCTAAAATGACCATAAGGTTTTGGAAAATTTTAAATTGGGTCCCGAACCTTGTAAGTTCCTAAACCTTTCATTTGCACTAGGGGTTCCTAACCTATTAAACAGTGCAATCATGATACATGTATAGTCCCTTACATTATTTTTTACATTGTGTCACGTGGCAACACGTTATTGACCAATTGTAAACAATTTTTATACCGATCAAATTTTCCCAACAATGATAATGTCAAGCATGATGTACACATAACATTATTCTAAACAGAATGCGACAAGCCTCCTTCTTGACAAAAGACTTATTTGCCTTTAAAATGTCAATTTTTGTGTTAAAACGACCATAGTAAAATGTCTCGCCTTACTATTATTTTTTATTTTATATGTTTAAAATCGTATTTAATAAGTAAAAAAAAAGAGAGCAGAAAATGTAGGTATTTTATCTCCCTCCCAACCCCACCTCCCAGAAATTCTTCGCGGGATAGGGGATGGTATCACAGTCCACCTACTCCATTGTCATTCTTAATTGTAGTTTTAGCCCCTGTTTGGTACACATTATTTTTTCATTCTCATTCTTCTACTCATTTTCAATCACACATTCTTTAATAAAATAATATTTTTCATCACATCAATAATTTTTCTTTCTTTTTAAACCACACATTCTCTATCAATCTACTATTCCAGATTACATTCTTTTAAAATAAAATGGCTCAAACACACCCTTAGTTTAATAATAAATAAAATAAAGGGGACATTGGTCCTCAATCTTCCATTAGTGTAGATCTAACTCCTCAGCCTTTAAAATTGAGGTTCTTCAATCCTAGCCTAATATTTGAATTCAGTTCATGAAAATTGTTAAAGTGGACGATTAAAGTTTAAATTTATTTACCCCATGTTTGAGTTCATTATTTGGTAAATAATGCATTTTTAGATAGTAGATTAATAAAAAATGTGTGGTTAAAAAATAAGGAAAAATCTTGAATTTACGTGTAATATTATTTTATTGAACAATGTGTAGTTGAAAAAAGTAAGAGGAAAATATATTTTACAAATAATAAAGATCGAACAAGGGCTAAAAGTAACTAACGTCCTTACTTTGAATTAATGTTTAAATAATAAAAAGGAAAAGGAAAAAATATGTTAAATAAGCAAATAGAGGGTTTGTTTAAGTCCCATTTTTTTTATAAATCATTCGACTTTGTCAGAGGATTGTTGATATCCTTTTGACAGATGTGTAGGTGGATGAAAATGATAATTATTTTTAAAACAATCTAATGATAAAATGCTATGTTGTATTATGTCAACCTATTTGTTAGGGAGATGGGCAATGTAGCATGACTATTTTTTTATAGAATAAATTTTGTAAAAATAATTTTTTTGAGTGTATGATTCAAAAGTAGTGCTCTAAAATGCACCCATATATTTCGCATAAGTTCGTATATTCTCGATGCATTTTTGAAATGCGTGAGGTATGCGGCTGATAACATTGTCAACCCATTTCATTGAGCTTACATACACGCTTAAACATTTAAAATGCACACGCATTTATATTAAAAATTGTGTCAAAATTTATAGAGGTATCAATGAGTTGAGTCGAACTGAGTCACGAGTCGAAACTTAAAGCTCAAGCTCGACTTGACTAAAAATGGTTCGAACTTTTTTTTACCCCGAGTTGAGCCAGTTTTTGTTCGGCCAAAAATTCTAGGCTCTAGCCGAGCTTTCGACACAATTTTTTTTTCTTTTTTTTTTTTAAAAATATTCCAAATAGCTGCTTGCAAACGCGGGCAGTTGTGACAACTGCCTACAAGTGCAAGTAGCAAAAATGCCTACAAAACGCATGCGGCTAAATTATTTTTTTTAGCTTTTTTTTTAAACTTGGATGAGCGGGCTCAGCTTGTCCAGATCGAAAATGGCCCATGATACGGACTGGCTCGGGCTCGAGCGTTTGCCCTAAAATGGGGCTTGGCTTGATGGTTTCGAGCCATGAGCCGACTCAAATCAGACTTTTTTGGGTCAAGCCATGGGTGGTCCTAGCGGCGGGCCATTTTGTTATCTCTACTCAATTCTTTTTTATATTTTTTTTTAAAAAATAAAAATAAATTGAGCTCAACAAATATCAAATTAGCCCAAATCACCCAAACACATGAATTATATACAGCAATCTGCAGGGTTTCGACGTCTAGAAAAAAACAAAAAACAAAATAAATTTTTCATAGAATTACAAACTATCTACAATGAATCCAAGCCTCATACTTCTTCTGTATTACACTAGTTTTACTAGCAGGTGATGCCAACAGTGCACAATTTTAAATTGTCAATGATTGTGATGAGGAGAAGGAGGTTGCCAATAATATCTTATCGTCTATAAGAAGTAATATAAATTTTTGAGTTGAAATAGAGAGCACCATGAATATGATTTTGCATTGGATGACATAGAAAATGACTTTGATGAAGGAGATGAAATTGAATTGAAATCCGATAAGGAGTAAGATAAGATTTAGAATATTTTAAGCAAATGTCCGTGTCTGCTAATTACAAAATTGCTTATCAAGTAATTATAGTATTTATGATTTTGACCAGTAGTTTTTGTTGAAGTTTTGAAAAATAAGTACAAAACTCAAGTAATTGTAGTGTTTATAATTTTGAGTAATATATATTTATTTATATATTAAATTTTGAAGAATGTGTATAAAGTTTAAGGAATGTATTACTTTTATTTATTTATTGGTTTATAATATTTAAAATAATATTAAAACTTCAAAATCTCATAATTACGTATATGCTTTGCATATGCACGAATATGCTTGTAATGTTTGATGTCTAGAAAAGTATGGTCAAACATTACACATTCTAATTTTTTTATTTTTTATAATATTTAATTAATGGAAAGGATAAAGTGGTTATTAGAAATTATGACCTTTTAATAGTCATATTGACGATTTCCATGACACAGAAAGGCATATTAGCCCCAATTTGATGTCTATTATTTCATCAAAATGAGTTTTGTAATAGTAAAATTTTGAAAATGTGCGATTAACAAGTAGAAAAAATTTGAATTTACGTTCAAAGTATATTATTTTAAGAATACATGGTTAAAAATGAGTTTGAAAAAAAAAATTTAAAATAATGAGAATCAAATGGTTGAAGATCCATGATCTTATTGAAGTGGACTTAGGTCCGTGTGACATAGCTTCTATTTTTATTTTTGTGTTCCGTGGAAAAATTTCACGAGGAAGTTACATTAATTTTGTTTAAAAACTAATTCATACAAGAACTTCCTATTTCAGAGTACTTTTAAAGAAAATTGTATTGAATCAACTTTCTTTAAAAAAACTTCTAACTAAAAAAATATTTTTTTAATATAGCCTAACGAATCCAAAGGTAACTTTTGAAACACAAAAGTTCATTTTGACTTTTCAAAAACCATATTAAACTGGCCATTATCTACTAATGTTTGATCAAAAAATGTTAAAATTTATTTTCAACCACATTCTCTCAGTAAATTAGTTCTACACGTAGATTTATAACTTTTTTTTTTTTCTGTTTTTAACAATACATCTCTAAAAAACCACTTATTACAAAATTTATTTTCAAAAATCAAACAGGTTCATCCTATAATAGTAATCATCCTATAATATTACTACTACTGTACTTCAACTTAGGATTCTATTATCACTTGTTCTATTTTTAGTTTTCACTTTCTTTTTCCTTGTGCAATTGTGTCACAGAATTTCTGATTCTATCAAATAAAATACAGACATACGACCACCCTGAAAAGGCTGCTTTCATTGAAATGCACAAAAGTTTTGATGAAGAAACCAAAGAACGTGATTATAAATTGCAAAAAGTAAAAATGTATCAGTTCAAGGATTAAATATTTCAATTGACACTAATTTTCACACACACACACACACACACACACACACACACACATACATACATACATACATACATATATTAAAACTTTAGAAGTTATTTGAGTTGTCATTGGACAAGTATGACTCAATATGTCTAAAATGTTCATTTAAAGTACTATAAGTGCGCTAGTTTTGCTCGTCAAAAAGAAGGATTTTAATTATAACAATGTATATCAACTATCGACGACTCAGCAAGATCACTTTAAAAAAACAAATATCCATCGTTGAATATCAGTGAATGCACAATCAATTACATGAATAAAAATGAAAACAAAAGAAAAAGGAATTGGGTATTCAAAAGTGTGGTTGAGTATAACAAATGATAGGTTGGGGATCCTAATATCGCACTAAGCTAAGATCAAGATTCCCAGTGTAATTTATCGAATTTCAAAACTAATATAATAATTTATTTAATATTTCTCTTAGACTAATATTACCGTGAACGTTGTAGATATATATAAACAAAATTGAATTTGCAACTTTTATCAACTACACAATTCATCAAATTATTAAAATCAATGAAAAATCAGATTTTTAGCTAAATCAAACAGGAGCTATAAGTGTTCGTGTAGACAATACTGAGCCCAACTCTTTAGTCTTAATTACTAGATAGATTGTTGTTGAGTAGGTGTCGATCGGTTAAATAAGAGAGAGAAGCTAAATTTCGTTCGTTAAAAAGGCAAAGGGTTATGTTTGATACGAGGGCAAACGATAGGGTAGAATATTCGAGCTGAAGAGTAAATGGTAAAATTCTATTTATCAATAAATTCGGATTAACTTATTAAAGGTGTGTTTGAGCAACATTATTTTGGGAGAACGTATTCTGGAATACTAGATTGATGGATAACATGTGTTTGAAAAGGAAAGAAAAATTATTGATGTGATGGAAAATATTATTTTATTAAAGAATGTGTGGTTGAAAATGAAAATGAAAATTTTAATATGTACGGCTAAGGATTGAATTTATTTAATAACATCAATAAACGTGAATGAGTTGTGAATATTGTGGGACTATCGTGTAACCACATGTGACTTCATATTTCAAAATAATAAAATCTAAAATATATATTTTCTTGGAAGCATCAAATCTTGCACAACTGTGAATATATATATATATATATATATATATATATATATATAATTGATAATTAATTCGCCCACGATCTTGGTATGAAGCCTACTTTATTATATATAGTTAGGAGAGAGAGACACACACACACTCTTTGATTTCAAGCTAGAAAATAGCAAGTGGATTTAGAATCCCACCACATGTTTGGTATACCAAAACATAAATTTTTTATAGAGAAGTACATTCAATTATTGAATACATTAAATATTACAGCTCAAGCAAACGGGGTAGAGAAGCAAAAATTACAAAATAAAAGTTTTTTAAACAATGTGGTTTGTGTCGAATAAGAACAAGATAACAACATAAAATACTTGAAAAACATTAAATCACGCGATTTATATATAATTACGACGATGACGATGACGACGACGTGGTAGTGGCGAGTTTCGCTCTAAGATCTTTCCTTAAAATTTTGCCAGTGGGAGACTTGGGAATTGCATGTATAAAGTACACTTTATGCAATTTCTTGTAAAAAACAACCTGGTTCAAATGAAACACACACATTTGTATCGTTAGTTATCTAACGTATTTGAGAACGGTAGTAGAATTATTACTACGTATACCTGTTTTGCAATGAATTCTTTGACAGCTTCTTCTGTAAGTTCGAATCCATTCGATCGAACCACAAATGCCACGGGAACTTCACCAGCAGCCTCGTCTTTTTGCCTGTTTCGAGTCCATATCCACATCGTGTTATTCCTTTATTCTCTTAGTTGTTACAAGAATTTGAACGGAAAATTTATGAACTTACGGTACGACTGCGGCGTCGGCAATGTTCGGGTGGCTTACAAGAAGAGCCTCGAGCTCGGCTGGTGGAACCTGCATATTTTTGTTACAAGCATTGATCACATGTTATATGGAAAATGCGAGAGTTTAATTTATTATAGGAACGTGCCTGGAAGCCTTTGAATTTGATTAGTTCTTTCACTCGGTCGACAATAAAAATATCGTCGTCATCGTCCACATAACCGATGTCACCGGTATGAAGCCAGCCGTCGACATCGATGGTGTTGGCAGTTGCCTCGGCATCGTTCAAATACCCTACGACCACACGACGATATAAAATTTCAACATTTTGTTTCAAATGAAAAAGAATATGTGCTAGCTAATTAATCGTGTTGCAAACAACTACCTTTCATGATTTGGAGCCCGCGGATGCAAATTTCTCCCGGCTGGTTACGGGGAAGGGAGGAACCGGATTCAGGATCGACCACCTTGAGTTCGGCATTCCTAACGACATTGCCACATGACCCAGATTTAGTCAATATTGGTTGCTTGGCGAATGCCGTGGACATTGATAATACCGGACCAGCCTCGGTCATGCCATAGCCCTACATCCAATGAAATGTTTTAAATGGCGAAAAAATTGATACGCCGTAAATTTAGATGGGCTGTACAAAAGTATGTACCTAATTTTTTATCTACACTCACAATAGGGTGTGTGGACCACATTTTTGAGAGTTTTTTAGTCGCGCGGGCCCCCACGCACATGTGAAAGGGTGTAACAATTTCGGTAAGGAAAATTCGGTACAAATAGTTTTATTCAAGCGGGTATAGGTCAATTATGATCCAAACAAACTCTTTTAAATGTATATCATACCGTATGCCCATGTAGATATAGTAAAATTGAATTGGATCGTGAACTATGTTTCGCTTATTTACTATGACTCTAGAGATTACATTTTTTCTTCTTCTTTTAATTCACTCGTCCTTCAAAGAAAACTTGGAACACTTTTTGCTTCTATTATATCTACGTGCATCAAGGTTTATGGGATTGCATATCCATGTAGAATACTACGTGATGATCTGTTTTTGTTCAAATCTCATCCCTATGAAAGTATTGCCCACCCAACAAATCGGGATTTGCCACATTTTCAAATCCTCTCTCTGTACGAGTGTATATATAAATAAAGAGTAATGTTATTTGTACATAGTAATATGCATATGACAATGCTACATGTACAATATTAGTTGACAACATTCTGTTGAAATCATCATATTCATCTATTTTATAAAACTGTTTTTTACATCACATGATAAGATTTTGACAACACATGGTTGTCAACTAATGTTGTACACTTGAATTTATTCACGTAAGTATCACCCATGACCCAGCCCACACCACTTGTTGATGGTAAGTATTTTCCTTTTTTTATTTTTGTAGCCCAATTTGTGGTGTATGAAAGAAACATTAAAATAGCCTTACGTACAGAATTATTCAATGACATATGACATGAAAAATTAGTTGAAGGGAATTAAAAATGGTGGTTTTAGTTCTGATACCTGACCAAAAACGGCCTGTGGGACTCGGTTTCTAAGGGCGGCCTCGAGCTCCTTCCCTAGCGGGGCGGCTCCAGACAGCACCGCACGAATTGAACTCAAGTCGAATTTATCCACCATTGGATTCTTGGCCAACGCTAGGACTAGCGGCGGCACCACCGCCGCCACCGACACACGGTGCCTCTGAATCAGTTCCAAGAAAGACCCGATCTCGAATTTTTGCATCAGCAGGACACCGGCGCCGGCTCTAAGCGAGCACAGAAGCACTGAATTTAATGAATAAATGTGAAACAATGGAAGAACACAGAGAACCACATCATCCGACTTCAAGTATAAATTGGGATTCTCCCCATCCACTTGCTGAGCCACACTCGTGATCAAGCTCTTGTGAGTCAAGATCACACCTTTTGGTAAACCCGTGGTGCCAGATGAAAATGGAAGCGCGACTGGGTCATTTGGATCAATAGAAACCGATGGAATATCATTCTCATTTGCTTCAGAAAGTACTGAGAAATGCAAGCAATTCTCCGGCGGGTCATCAATGGTGATTACAGTGAAATCTTCGCTGATTTTCGGGTTATTCTGCCCTGGATCCCTCAACTTATCGACGTACTGAGATTGAGTTATGATAATTTTAGCTTTAGACGCACCAAATTGCTTGAAAACTTCTGAACTTGTATAGAACGGATTGGCTGTAGTGGTGACAGCACCTATCATTGAAGCCCCCATGAAAGTAAAAACAAATTCAGGACAGTTTTGTAACAGAACCATAATCACATCTCCCTTTTTCAAGCCGAGTTTGGATAGACCGGCGGCGGTTTTCCGACATAAGAGGTGGGTTTCTGAAAAAGAGTATGTTTTTCCAGTGCTGCCCACTATAAGACATGGTCTTTCTGGATACTGTGCAAGATTCTCAAAACAGTACGTGTGGAGAGGAAGATGATTTGAAATGGGGATTTGGGGTAGTTTTGAAATGAAAACATGGGTTTCTTCAGAAGATTGGGTTTGTGGTTTTTGAGGTGAAGCTAAAGAAGAAAGCTCTGAATTTTGAGTTTCAACTGAAGCTACTGATAACATGTTTCTTGATCAAACTCAAAATCTTTGCACAAAAAGTTTTGATTTCTTGGAATGTGGATAGATATTAATTTGTGTGTTTTAAAATGCGTGATTGTGAAGATTAACCGGTAGAGTTTCAAGAGGATGACACCAAAATAAGAATACAAGAAAAACAGGCGGCTTTGGAAAGAAATGTAAGTGAAATAAATACAAGAACGTATGGGTGTTAGGTAGGAAAATACGACTGTATGAGGGGTTAGGGTGGGGTGGGGTGCGAGGGGGTAGCTGCTGCTGACCAGTATTGAGAGATTAGAGATGCAGTTAAACGCCCCCATCAACCCTTTTCTCACGTATCTCATCAACCATCTTGCTCACCTACCACTTTCTTTTCCTTTTGGAAAAATTTCAATACTGATCCCCAATTTATTGTTATAGTTTCAATTTAGTCCCCAATCTTTGACAAGAAGTATATTAGTTGTTCATCAAAGTCATACGAACTATTCGAATTTTCTTTAATCATAATAAAAATATATCTCAATTTAAATTTCTAAGCATGATGTAAGTAAGAAAAAATGGTCCAATAACTTCTATTCAAGTAATTTATGTACATGCATACGATTTGATTAACATTGATCATCATGATCCTACCAGAAATTTGTAATCTTCAATCTTGTAAAGTTGATAAGTGATGGTTCATTGGTCGTTGATAGACAAGTTGAGATTGTCTCGACACATGGGCACAATTTTGTCACGGAACCTATATGTATATTTTCAATACAAGAAAAAATAAGAACTTACAAAAAAAAAATAACAATTTGTCAATGTTATATGCTTCTTTTTAGCATGACAATGTGCCAATGGCTGCATTTTTACAACTTATTGCAAGGGCATACACCAACTTTCTTGGCAAAGTCCAAGCTCGATCGTCCGTGGACAGAGCCCAAACGAGTTGTCCCATCGAGCTTGCGAGCAACCTGAATCATTGCCACTCCTAATAAAGATGAGAAATTAACTTCTTTTTAAACTTTCAGAACCAACTTAATACTGATGCAACAAATTGAGGACTGATTGTGAAATTTCTCATTTTCCTTTCCCTTGGAAAATATTTACTACTTTTAAATTATTGAAATAATTCAGTTTATTTAAACCACCTAATTTGATATACCAGTATAACAAAACATTGCATAATCTTTACTGAAAAAACATAATCAAGTTTTCAAGTATTTGCCAGCAGTTTGACTCTCTCTCTGTGTGTGTGTGTGTGTGTGTGAAAGGGGCCACCTAACACCCTTTTGTTTTCTTACAACAAGGCACGTCGCTTAAACTTACACGTCCTCAGTCAACCACAAGCACATGTACATGTATTTCTACGTTCATTCATATAAGAATAAAAACAATAATTATGACACGATGTGTCTGGTATATGTATATTTCTTTTAGTGGATTCTAAATGAACACGGTTTCGAATGGTTATCTAAAATTAAATGCGAGTCAAAACGAGTATTAAATCGACTAGTTCAAGTGGAAGAGTTCTAGTTTACTAGTCGAGCTTTCTTTTAAAATCTTGTCGTGTAGTATTATTTCGAGATTGTATAAATGGATGCTTATCACGGCGAGGATAATCAAGTGGATGTAGATGAGCTCTCATCATGTAAATGTTCGAACGCATGTATTGTATGCTTCATTTATGGATAGTGGGTGTTTTGTTTAACAGTACGAAATCATCGTACACTCTGCTCATTTTCTCAATTTTAACATCTTGGCAGGTACTACATTCAAATAAGATGTCGAGTTAGACCACGAATTACAAATGGATTGAGAATTTGGATTATAAGCTAAAATCGAACGTTTAAAATTCAAGACATCATCTAAAAATTAACGATTCGCAACTAAAAATGTCAGTTCACACCAATTCTGGTTTTTATTTACTAATTCAACCGCTGTGTGAATTAGCTACAAAAGTGGATTAAAACACAAATTAATTTCTACAACATATTTTATGGGTCTCACAACTATTCAATTATACATTTATCAACTTTTATTAAAATCTACAGAAAAATCTGATTTTTAGCTGAACCAAACAAGGGTTTAATTTTTCTTACTATTGATTCAATCCTAAGCTACTCTTTTGACCATTAATCGTAAACCAATTTTGAAAACATTAAATATTGCATTAATTTGCACAAAAGTATAGATTGAAGGAATGCACGTGCTTGTAACCCAATGCGTAGTTTCTGGATAAACCAATTAATGGATTACATTTCGTATATGTTCATTTTACCCTCCAGACATGGACATAGCAGAAGTCCAACCTATTTATGTTCGTGTGACAAAAAGTTGGTAGATAGGCGTGACTATGTGTGGTTATGGTTAGTCGATGTTTGTTTTGGGATTTATTTTTCTCTTTATTTATATTTATAGTAACTGCATTTACTCCTTCGAGTTCGTGCTGCTTTCAACCAACTTGAATTAGGTAAGAAATAAATAAACACCTTTATTTGATTTATGCAGAAAGAATTAAATAATCGCTTCCAAAAAAAAGGGATAACGTAATGATATAAAATTTATGACGGGAAACGAATTTCAATATGGTTGGTGTGAGTTTACTTCTAAGGCAGCACCCTTTTTTTTCTCACCACATGTATATAGGAAATTGGGTGCTCCACTTTTGTTCTTTCGGTTAGGTTTTAGTATGGCGATTCTGTGGACAAATGAACTAATTTGTCACGTGTTGTAAAATCAAAGACCTGGGGTGCAATTTGTATAAGTTGGGTTATGAAGTCTATGGTTCGAGCATAAAAGGAGGAGAAACACTGCGTCGTATTTTAGCTAGCCTATTATCTGGACATTGCTCGAACGACAAAAACAAAATGTCCTCGCCCGACTGTAGCTGAGCTCTCGCTCGAGCGATAGTGTGTCGTTCGCCTGTCGCCGCTTCTCGCTCGAGCGACATGTTAATCCGAAAATCCTAAGTTGCTTTTTAAACATATTTTTCCGGCTCATTCAACCCTATTACCCTATCATACAAATGTCCAAGTCATTGCATGAAAATTGGTGGTTGTCTTATTGTGTCTTATATTCATATCATCTTTTAAGAGATCCAATAACACTTTTCATTGTGGAATCATTCATATCATTTTTGGGATCCGACAACCAAGTTTTGGAAAAACATCAAATTGAAAAATCAAAAACACTTGAATTTCTTAACACTTCGAGGAAGGTACTTTCTCTGTTGGACTTCAAAAACTTCTGGAGGTAGAGAGAGGTTGAACTATAAGTGCAGGAAGAAGAATACGAATTGGGGATTCCTGGGTATCCACTTGGAAGAGACAATTGAAGAAGATCAGGAGTCTGGAATCTACAGCGAATCTTGAAAACTACATGAGGTAGATTGGAAGATCAAATAGGTTGGCTAGATAGTATCTAAGGTAGCAGATCATGAGTTTGAAGGAACAACAGATCTTGGAGATTACAGAAATTACAACAGCGGGAATTAGTGAAATTTGTTAGGTTGAAAACATGCTATAATCATATTGTCTATAGTGGAGGTAACTGGCTTGGTCCCGGAGTTTTTATCCAATTAGGTTTCTCTGTCATCAAACTTTGTGTTATTTACTGTTTTCTTATTACAAATTTCGGTAATTCAACTTAGATTAATTGAATTGTTTGTTTAGCCATCTAGAAACTAATTAAAAGTGGCTCGTTACTTTAATTAGTATAATTCCACACGTAAGGTTGAACTTAGTTAGTAAACTACATAAATTTCACTTTCCATTTAGCTCAAATTTCTACTTTGGTAGTAATTTATTCGTGGTTTCTATGTAAAACGGACCTTAAGGTCTCGTTCTCTTGCATTTCAGTTTTTAATTTTGAGTTTTACATTCATTTTCAGCCTTTTTTTTTAGGGTCTGTTTAAAGATTGTAGAAAACACGTTTGTCTGTCATTTTGAAAAATTGTTGCTCAAAACAAGAAATTGAAAAATACGTTTGGCTTGAAATTTTATTCATTAAATTTGATTATTCAATATAATAGAACAATTTCATGTTAATATATTATCAAGTAATACATAAATTTTAAAGTTGGGTGAATATTACAATAACTTTTAGCTACAAAAATAAAATACAAATATATGATAACTTAATTGGGCAAAAAATAAAAATAATGATTTGAATTGAGAATAGTGGAACCCAATTTCATGTCATGCCACGACCTTTAGGAGATTGTGGCTGTCTGTCTCCGTCTTTGCACCTTCTAATTTGTGCTCTGAAATTTGGATTTTGAAATTTTGGGTTTGATTCGAATTACAATTTTGGGACTCTACATTGACTGTGGAGGGAAATCGATAGAAGGTGATGTGGTATGGTTGTGGTGGAAGGGGGGTTGGGGAAGAATATGAGTTTTTATTTTTATTTTTCTTGTTATTTATTTATACTTTTTTTTTTTTTATAAAATACCTGTAGCATTTATAATCATGAACACGAGATTAAGTGCTCTTCAGTCACTTAAAGTGATAATATGTATTGATCTCGAAAAATGGCTCTGACGTGGCCAACAGAAAAAGTTTTCAGGTTAACTCTTTCTTGCACACGTAGCACGTCGTCAGTCACCCATAGCCTTTTCCGGAGTAATGGGGGGGCTGCCGCGAACACTCCGACGGTCAAGTCAGCTTAGGTTCAACCGGAAAATGGTTCGTCGACGGTGGAACACTCGTCGGGAAGTGGTTAATAGATATGTGTAATAATAAGGTGCCAATATGTGAGGGAGAGAAAGTGATACCAAGTTTACAATGTAATGGGAGTAAAATTATGATTTGAATCCTTCTTCAGGCACGACAATGTAGTATTTACACTAAGGACGGGAAGAGGAGAGTCGTTGGATGAAGAGGCACGTGTTATTAGATCCTCAGGGTCCGTCCCATCCTAGGTGTCAATATGTCTTTCCATAGGTTGACTGATATTGAATGTTTCTGACAAAAGTAGCTGAATTGATCGTTTGAGTCCTGCCACGCATCCCATCAGTCAGAGATTTGGCTTTGGAAAGGTTCATTGTAAAGAGATCTTTGTAGGAGCGAGGCGATGCAGGTGTAGAGTTGTAGAAGCGGAGTATGGGCCTTTGCATCCACATTATATTGCAGATGAGTTCGGTTCCTTCACTGGTGGCTGTTTAGTTCGTCCTCACGTAATCGCTTCGACTTATGTACTCAGTTCATCCCATGCGCAATCATCTCGATTGACACGTGGCTCGGTGCGAGCCACCCCTGCTGACATGCGGCAGGTGAAGTGGCAGGTCTGATGCAGGCCCGTAGCAATATGAGTTGGATAGTTGTGTGTAGAAACACAAATAGATAACTTATATTTTGATCGAGAATTAGTTCGACCAAGATCGGAAAATAAAAGTTGACACTTTAGGTCTTAGAATCAGATACTATAGTGATTGGGGTACATGGTTTATCTCAATCTTAACAAATTTCGAGTATAATAGTATATCTTGAAATGTATTAGACGTGACTAATAGGCATAGATTAATTTCTATACCATGACGATGCACATAAATTAATGTACACTCGACTGTCTTAAAGATTACTTAAATTCGATATGAAGTAGTGGTTGTTATCAATAAACTCGATGTTCTTTGATGTGCCAATGAATGAGATCTAAGTACGCGATCAATTATTTTAATACTTTGAGAGCTTACGTGAATCGAAGTAATTGGCATTTATTCGCATTAAAAATTCATTACCCTATTCGACGGGTTAATGAGTCCGCTTTTTTAAAGCAATTTAAATTGAGCTTAGTTTTTTTTTTTTCTTTTCTTTTCATGGTTCACGATGAAGGTTGTGAGTTACAGCATATGCCGATTGATCGATTTTCATTTTTTTATAATTGTTTTTTCATTCATCTAAAATTGAAAAAAAAAAAAAAATCATCGAAAAATATGATTGACTCTGCTTATTTAATTTCGTAAGTCAATGAATTGACATCTATTGTAAATAACTAAAATAAATGGATATGTTACCAAATCTCCAAGTGATTATATGATGGAACGTATATGAATAAATAATGGGAAATCTGACAAATATTAAATCCAACAGATTAGGTTAAATAATTTTATATAATAATATTGACATCACAGGCACACACTTTCGTAGTTTATTCATAAAATTCTTGTAGATTGTTGACAAAACTCTACAAAATACTTAACGAGCTCGACTATTGGAAGTCGAGACAGTAATCGATTTCACTCTGACGATCAATTTATTAGTAGAATGAAGTCTTTTTTGTAAACAATGTCCCGAAAGACATACTTGACTCGATTGCCTCAAATGAATCATGAAAAGTATATCATTTCGGGGTGCGAATGTGAAGTATACTATTATTGAATTATTATTAAATACACGGCATTGTATTTTTATTCGATGGTCATTTGGCATTTAGTCTGAAATGAAATATTACTATATATCTATCAATATAATACCTTGATGTAAAACGGTGTAGGTAGGTGGGGCACCTTTGTAGACTTGGGAGGTCCGTGACACAATAATTATTATAAATATGTTTATGATTTGAAATCTCAAACCCATTTGAATAATTTTATTTAGAAAAATGCTGAATGTACAGAACTGTTCATGCCAGAAGTTTTACAAAAAAGTCACATGGATGTGGGTCCCACACGATTTAATTATTATTTAAAAAGTGGACCCCACATGTTTGTGTTTGTATTTTTTCGTTACTGTACCTGTAGCGTCTCTCTTTTATTTAACACTAATAGTGTTACAATTTAGGCACACTATATGTTATTAAATGAAATGTACAATTAAATTAATCGTATAATTTTAAATTTAATTGAACATATCATATAATGTCACATAAGCTGATACTAGATAATATTATTCAACACATAATCTGAACAATAAAAAAATCATCTCTCTAATGCTCACGGATCTCATAAACCATTTTTTGGTTTATGTTAAACATCAAGTATATTCTATTCCGCTATTTTCGTGGAGAAACACTAATAGATGGTCGGTGTATCATTCTATTAAGGTCGTAGGGTTAGAGACTCTATCAATCGGGATAAAGGTTTTATTTCAACCTTAACAAATTTTTCATGTTAGAAACACTAATAGATGGTCGGTGCATTATTCTATTAAGGTCGTAGGGTTAGAGACTCTATCAATCGGGATAAAGGTTTTATTTCAACCTTAACAAATTTTTCATGTTGAGTATTGGCATTAGTACATTCGAATATTTTGGCACTTATTGAACATGACCGTAAGTATAAATTAATTTCTATAGCATGACCACGCGCATAAATTAATATCACTTAACTGTATTATAGATTATCTAAATTCGCTACGAAACAATGGTTATGAACTCAATGTTTTTTATGTGCACATGAGTGAGATCTAACTACACGATCAATTATCTCATTAAATTGAGAGCTTACGCGAATCAAAGTAATGAACACATATTTGCATTCAAAATTCATCAACTTCTTCGATGGGTTAACGCGTGTGCATTTTTAGAGCAGTATAAATTGAGCTTAGTATTTTAGGACGCTCATATCATTATTTCGTGATTGCATCGTGAAGAATTTATTAAAGAAAAATGAGCCCAAGGGAGAAAATATTAGAAAAGGGCAAAATTATCATTTTAGCCTTGATTTAGTTATTCGAAGTCCGATCGGGATAAGACATAAAGTTGACAAATGAAGATGATGTAATTGCTTATGCGATTTTATATAATTTTATTTCTTGACTCATTTAAACTTGAAAACAATATTGTCGGTCGAAAAATATGGTTTTAGTCAAGTAGACTTGTTCAATAAATCAAGTACCAAACCTCCTAGTGATTATATGGTGGAACCTATATGAATGCATAATAAACAATCTTACCCAGATTAAATCCAACAGATTAGGTTTACTTTTTTGTTATTTTTTTTTGGTATAGTTATCTCTTATCCTCTGTTTGAGCCACGTTATTTTTTTATTTTTTTTCATTCTCATTCTTCTATTCATTTTTTACCACATAATAAAATAATATTTTCCATCACAACAATAATTTTTCTTTCTTTTTTCAAACACATATTCCTCGTGACATCAACAGTAAAAATACATTTTTACTTTCAAAATGTGCATCAAATAGGATTTTAATAATAAAGTTCTCATAGAATGTGCGCGTCATACTTGCGAACTTATTATATATATAGTTGACAAAACACAGCAAAATGCTTCTATTACAAATCGAGATAGTGATCAATTTTACTATAATGGTCAATTTAGTAGCGTGCTACTTAAGAGTCTAACCTCATGGATGAGATAAGAGTTTACATGAAAACTACTTTGTCATGTCTCCCATGAATTAGGTGGATACCACACATTGTCATATCTCCCAAGAACTAGGTATAAATATATGAACTGCCCTACTTGTACTGGTGGTGTGTGACAGACACCCTGACCGGCCCCCTCACAATAGAGGGGGTCCACATCTTTTTTTGAAATTTTTTATTCATGTGGGGCCAACCATTATGTGAGAGTTTGTCAAATAATTTTGTACAATAAGCTTTATTCTAAGAGATTTGCTTCACTACCAGGTAGGGATTCACCTCACGACTACTCACAAATAGGAAGGGTGGGTATTTTTATTTGACTTTTTTATTGAGGTGGGTCCCATGCGGGACCCGCCTCATGTGAGAGAGGCTGTTTTGCAAGGCTTTTTATACCATTATCTTTCACATTATTACTTACATCGTGTTACGTGATAACATATCATTAGATAGTTTAAAAAAAGAACAATGGTACATTTATAGATTCATACACTCTACAATACTCACAAGGGGAGGGGGAGGGGGGGAGGGGGAGGGGTAATTTTTTTTCTTTTTTATTGCGCGAGACCCACCTCATGTGAGAGGGTGTAAGAATTCTATAAGTTATAGTTCTGTACAAATGAATTAATTCTTAAAAAAAAAAAAAAACGCTTAAATATTTTTATTTTTTATTTTTGAAAACACGAGTGATGTCCAAAACAATGTATATCAAAGAAGGTAAACTTATCATATTATTAGTAGAATGATGTTTTCTTGTGAACAATGCTCTTTACGACATATTTGACTAATTCAAACGAAATATCCTATCGATGTGTGAACCGTGAAGTATACTATTACTGAATTCTAATATTATATAAAATCAGTTTATTAATAATACACGGCATTGTGTTTTTTTTATCACCTTAATATAAAATTTAGTTATTTTTATATTGTGATGCAGTCCCATACGATATTAATTTTGGTTTTATATTTATCTGTCTATTCAACAAATTAAATTAACTTTGTTTACACAAAAATTAAGTGAAGCAAATTGGTCAAATTTATTTTGTCTTTTGTTTATATATTTTATGAATGCTCGTGATCGGACTGAATATAAAAAATTGGCTTATTAGCACAAAACGTCTCTACATTTAACAGTTAGTGTGCAAAATGGCTCAACGTTTCATTTTTTTTTGCATTTTCGCCATTATTTCAACGTTTCAGTGTGAAAAATGTCATATTCACTGTTTTAAGTGTAAAATGACCAATATACCCTCAATTTAAATAAAAAAATAAATTGTAATTATACTCCCAATTTTTTTAAAAAGTGCAAGTGAGTCCAAAAGCCTTATTAAAAGGCTTAAGCACAAGCCTTTTTCTTATGTTTTATTTAAATTTGAGGGTATATTTGTCATTTTATACTGAAAAACAGTGAAAATGACGTTTTCCACACTAAAACGTTGAAATAAGGGTGAAAATGCAAAAAAATGAAACGTTGGGACGTTTTGCACACTAACTATCAAACGTAAGGACGTTTTGTGCTAATAAGCCCTTTTTTTCATACGTATTAACATTCAAATTTCAAAACGCACACAGCTAGTTAATTATTCCAATGAGATACTGTAACTTTTTTTAGAAAAGTTGTCACTTTTCTATGAAAAAGTGACAGGATTCACATTCTTATTTTGTTAAACACTTTGCACATTAATATTTAATTGATTCAAAGTTTTTTTTTTTCATATTCATTACTATAAAATAGGAGTTGAATTGGTNGGGGGGGGGGGGGGGGGGGGGGGGGGGGGGGGGGGGGGGGGGGGCACTTTGCAGAATAGAGAGGTCCGTGACACAATAATTATATATAAACAATATATTATGAGCGATCTGGATAGAAAGAAGTTTAGTAATTTTGGAGACGAATATACATTTTTATAAGTTAATTCTGTTCTCAAAGAGAAATACTATGTACATGTCACACTTTCGAGGTTTCTTAGGTTTATATCACACTTGGCAAACGATCTTTTCGACTATTCTGATTATGTCAATATTTTATAATAATCACTTGAAATGACATGATAGTAAGTTGGACATGTACAATTTTCGATTTTGCTTGGTTAATTTAATTTGGGCAACAGCCAGTGTGATGTACATCATCTTATGAACTACTAGATAAACAAAAATACCATAAAAAATGCCATTCCAAAATCAAGTAGTCCTGCATTGCATATCCGAGGAGAATTGGAAGCCGGGGGACTACCATTTGAATCAGCAGGTGGTGGGGCACTCACTGGAACCGGTACCGGAGCCAAAGGTTCTGGTGATGGTGGCGATGGGGCTGTTGGCGGGGCTGCAGCCACCGGAGTACCTTCTCGGGTACTATTACTAGGACAAGCAGGTGGGACTATGTTAGGCTGGGGCATAATTGATGTGGCCTGTACTACTCCATCTATGCCATGACATCTTATAGAAGACCCTCGAGTACAAATATTAGGACTAATAACTCTAACGTTGTTGAGAAAAAACCGGCTTCGGCCGTCATTTGAAATTTTGAGGACAAATCCGGGCATAGATGTTGGGATCAAGGTACCTGTGGGGAAATGCAGTAGGTGTTCCATAAGAAGAGGTGAAGGGATCGAGTGGCGGAGCAAGAAGTCGACCACTCTGTTCTCAGGCATCCCGGCTTTTGCAAGAATCCGGTCGTTAGGCATCAAGAATGTGATGTTGCCATTAATAAGGTCGGACGGGGCCATCTTTATGAGCATTACAAATGTGAAGTAATTGGCCCTCTGCATTTCTTCTATGGCTGTAGTAATGGCTTGGTTTCTTGAAGGAGTGTCTATGGCAGTGGCTGAGGACACGAGTGCCATAAGAAGAATTAACAAAGCCATGATGTAATAAGTGGACAATGAAATTGAAATGATAACTTCTGGGTACATTAATGTTAGTGTAGATATAACTGCAATGTTAACAGATTTCCATTTTAATTTTTATTCAAATTTCCTGGTTATCTTGAACATGCGTACTTGCTGCTGTAACAACTAAGGCTCATCCTTATTGCATGAACAGGATATTTTCTTTCTTTTACCATTTTTTTTCTTTCGTATATGAAACCGGTAAGCCCGAGACCCTCATTTTCCAACTCCAATCACATCCCAACTTGGTTTGTGCAGGCTTGAATAAACCATGTTTGGCATGTTGGCATGCTTAATTGAACAAGACTAGACATGATTAAGGAAGAGAAACGTGTAATATTTTTTTTTACTATCCTGCATTTCCGCACATATTTCTTAACAGTATCTATGAAAAGAAACATAAATAGAGGAGAAGGTTAGGCTAAGTAGACTACTCAATGAGCAAACATACATCAGATCACATTCGTATGCAAAATATGTTGTTAACAAATCCTTACATGACAAATATCCTTAAGTTCCACTGTAAATAGTATACACAAATCTGCTCAAATAATGTGATTAAAAAACGCAAATTTCTACAAAGAAAAGAGTGTGACAGTTTAAGAATTGAAGTTAAAATATCAATGTAGCTTCACATCAACATTGTCCCTTAGAGGATAGTTAAAATTTAATAAGATCATCTTTAAATGGCTGCTGCTTCTTTGATTCTGAATCCGATGTACCACCAGCTTTCTTGCCAAAAATCATCTCATCAAGATCGTCCATCAAGTCATCATTGCTCTCTCCATGCGATCCACTATAAGCGCCTGATGATTTTCTGATAAGAGCTTCTTCTTTTCCTACCCGGGGTGAATCATCGGGCTCAACAGATACAGGTATCATAGCAGGTTCTGGCTCCCTCTGAACCACCAAAGGTTTCTTCATGTCATCAAATTTAGAAAGGACTTTCTGAATTTCGTCATTCACATTCAGTGCTTCAAAGAGTACGGCCTCATTATCTCCAGCTGTCTCGATGATTCTTTGAACAGTATATTGCGACTTTCGGCACTGTTGTACAAGTGTAATGGTCAATTCATCCTGAAAAAACAATCTAAAAGTTATTCGAAAAGAAGAAACGAAAATATTGTGCTTCAAAGAAGAAAAATATCATTTGAAAGTTTTATGACATCAAAATAAACTAAACAGAACTCCAGCCACTATATGATAAACCAGTGCATGCTTAATTTGTTACGTGGCTCAAATAAATTATACATTCTGCATTGTAACATTCCCATAATTCATCGATCGAGTTACATAAATTCTTTATATTAATAAATAATTTCATAAATTTACCAAAAATAAGACCCTCTTGATTAATTTATAACAAACTGAATCTCCCCTTCATTCAGACTTGCACTTCATAAACTTAATCCACAATGTCTGAACTGATTTTCAGTTACAACTTATATAGTAATAAAGTCTTTTAACATTATTATAAATCTAATTTGACTTGAGACACATCAAACAAAGAAATAGAAGAGACTGAAGAAACCTCCAACATCAGAAACTGGAGTAGAACCAAAGACAATATGTCTAGAACAGAGAGCATAAAACCCCAAAGTAATGCCATGAATGGAGTTATGACTAAAACATGAATGCAAAAATTCCAAGCTTCATCCGTTAAATCCAGTTAATTTTAGAAATGTTTATTTCAACAGTAAAATCTCCTCCTTTATTGTCAAGAACATAGAAGTTTGTTATAGTTGGATAAAATATGATAATTTTGCTAATGAGAAGTCCCTTTTATACTTGAAAAGACAGAGACTAGAAATCATCTGCTATGCAACAAAAAAAAATGAGAAATCAAGTTTAATGTTTGCAATCAAATCTCGATGGTTGATTTGATGGCTGTCATTGTCAACAGAAAAGAAATCTCGATCATGGATACAAATAATTAGTATAAACCACTACTGCAAATGAATATCAAAAGAACTGATGTGGCCAGTGAAGTTTGATTGCAAAGAAAACAATGCTCTTCAAAGTCCCCACAAAACATTTTCCAGAAGAAGCAAAGTAACTAAATAGTATAGGATAAAAGGAAAAAAAAGGGGGGACATATACCCCAATTATTTAATGATGTATAACAACCAAGATTACGTAACTATTGCACAAAGCAACTACACAACAAGATAATCAACTTAAACAAAATTCTAAAAACATGGATTTGGGGAAAGAAAAAGGCCAGAACAATGTAGCAGAAAACTCAGACTTTGAATGAGCTCTTACATGATATTTAAGAGTAAGAGAAGTTCCAAAATTTCACATTTGACATTAATATTAAGTTGTAAGAGTACCTTGAGAGCATCTTGCTCGGGGGAAGAGGATAAAACGGTGCTAAGAAGCTCCACACTGTTTCTTGCCACGTCAAATGATTCTTTCGTTTGTTCTGCTGAAAAGGTTTGCACTGGGATATCCTGATGTAGTTGTTGTGCAAGAGTAGCATCTGATTCTGAAGCTGAGACAGATCTGGGAGGAGTGAATATAGGAGCTAAACTTTCGTTATCACGGCCAGGGAACCTTATCCCTCTTGATTTCAGACTCTAAGATAAGGCAAGAGCCAAGAATATGAGGAAATAAGTTCGAAAAAATATATCAGAGCTGGGAATGCTGTGGTGATACCGTGACAATAAACTAAGCCCTTGGCTATCCAGTTCACATGCCTTTGCATAAATTTATATAGTTTAAAACTTAACCATATTCACAAGAAAAGTTAGCAACAACTAAAGTCTGTTCACTCTGATTAACAACTTAGTCAAGTCTTAATTAAAACTTAAGCATATGCACAAGAAAAGTTAGCAACAACAATAGTCTGTTCACTTTGATTAACAACTTAGTCAAGTCTTAATCTTTTCCATTAATTTGTGTGCTAACTCTGACTGTTACTACCGTAGCAAATTTTTAATCATATTAATAAATTGCTAGAAGTCTGCTTTATAATGTGCAAGACTAGAAGCAATCAAATTATTCAGGCAGGCCACCAGCTATAAATATTTATATTATAGAAAAAAAATGGAATGGGGATGTACAAATGATAATTCTATATAAACTGCAGGAAAAACTTGCTCAAGTAAAGAAAACCTATGCTCACAAAAGATGAGACACAGGGGCAATTGGTCTTCTAATTGCTTGTTGTTTGCATATAACAAAGTCCAAAAGAAAGCAATAATCAACGAACTAATTATATCAGTTACATTTAACAGACGAGATACCTTGTATGTCTCTTCATAAACAGGCAAGTACCGGAGCTCATTCGAGGACTCTCCCCAAGATTCAATCAGTGTCAGTGCTTTATTCCGATTGTTGACTAAAGTATGTGGATCATCAATCAGCTTCACCATCTCATCAAGCACCCTTTCAGCAGCCACTTCAGAGAACGCTTTCTCACAGTTCTTCACAACAGTTTCAAGCAACACAAGAGCCAAGTACTGAACCCTGGCGTTCTTCAACATAATGCGTTTCTTTATTCCCCGAATCAAATCAACACTATTGATCCTATCATGGTTGATCATATCACAAAGTTCAAGATTTGTGGCCCAATCAGGCTCATCTAGGGTTTCGGCAGTGGCTTCCTCAACAATCTTCTCCGTCTGATTTGGACCTTGGAAAAATTCCTTCATCTTGAAACTCATTGAACTCACACCAGCACTTATCTTCTGCCCCACCTCAGTCCCTCCAATCTTCAATTTTTCCCCAAAGGCACTAACTTTTTCCATCAAATTATCACTCATCTTCTGGAAAACTAAATTTTCTTAGATACTTTTAAAAAACCGAGAAACAAATCTTTCCACAAACCCATAAAGTATCAAAGCAAAAACCCATAAAATAAACTAACATCCACCATTAAAATAATCCAAGTTTCACCACGGATAAACTAAGTCACCATAAGAGATAATCAAAATACACAAGGAAATTCGATGATCAGATCAAAAAAAGAAGGGTTTGAAAGGGTACCTTAAAATTGAAAGCAGCAATTTGTTGTTGAGAAGACACGATTTTTTTCTCTTGCTTGGAAATCTGCCGGAGTTCCTAAAAAGCGTTGCAGTCTCTGTCTTGAGTCTTGTACTTTACGAAATAGAAAATCATAAAATTCCAGGACAGTTATAAAATATGCTTGTATACCGTGTTCTAGAGGGCCCCATCTTATAGAGAAAAATAAAGTCAATTTTACGTTGACCGCGTAAGGCTTGACGGAAAAAAGCCGTCTCTTCTTTTTAGGAAGTAATTTTGTATTTTAAAATTGAAAAATACACATGTTGTACTCATTGATATCCTAACAATAGCTAATCATGCGGTTTGAATAGATTTTTTTTATTTTTTTTTCGAAAAATTAATCTAAATTCAAGTAAGTAAAAATTAAATAAATTAATTCAAATAATAAACACAAATATAAAAGAAAAAATTATAAGGGAGAAATGATGCAAACAATATAATTGTGGAGGTTAGATCCAAAACAATGATTTACGTCCATCGTTATCAAGTTCTGTAGCATGAGTGAGACATTTTTCACTATTTTGATTGACTTATGATGTAATCAAACCATTTACAGCGCTTCCAATTGCTTATAAACAAAGAGTATCGATCCTTATACAATGTTGAGTTTTATGGGACCTCAACATGACCACTATTGAGTATTGAGCTTTAACGAGATTTCAATATGATCCACACTATTGAGTTTCATGAGATCTCAATATGACTCACACAGTGACTTACAACAAGAGCATCGATCTTAATAAAATGTTGATCTTTACGAGATTTCAACACGATCCACACTTTATCAAAATGATTTAAAATGAAATTTCTCTTTTGATAAATAATACAAATAAGTTAAGTATTGAGAGATGT
>CAIGRQ010209992.1:0-14635 GCA_903798375.1 Fraxinus sp. D2006-0159 | reverse complement strand
GTTGTAAAATTCAAATATTAAAAGTAAAGTTTAATATAGTTTTAATAACAAATTTATTGAGTATTTCATTGCAATTAGTAGTTACGTCTTTTGCACAACTTTCTTAGTGTTGTCTGTCATAATATTTGAATTTTGCAAAGAAGTATACAATAAATTTATTATTAAAACTAAATTAAATCCAGATTTTAATAATTGAGTTTACAACGAAATACACAATAGTTAGAATTAAATTAAATTTAAATTTTAGTCCAAATTTTAACAACAAACTTTAATTAAATCCAAATTTATTTTGAGGAATAGAAGATGTTTTTCAAAGTTTCGTGGACAAAATTCGACCACCTCAATCAGTGAGTAATAGAAGATGTTTTCAAAATTTAGTGAGCAATCAAAAACGTTTTTCAAAGTAAATCTCAAAGTTTAAAGGCGTGATGAGGCGCCACGTGTACATTTAGTCAGTCACGTCACTAATTCGTTAGAGATTTTAAACAGAAGTTATACTAGTGAGTAAACGTTCAACGTTTTCAAAAGTTCAATAGCCAAAATTCAACATTTTAAATTTCAGTAAATAATTGAAGACATAGACATAAGTTTAGTGGTTATAGGTAGGGGTGAGTATGGGTTGGATTTGATCGATTTTTGCCTCAACTCAAACACAATCTAACATGATCGATTTGATCAAAATTTAACCAAATTCAACCCGTGTAAATGTTGGGGTTGGGTTGGGTTGAGTTGGTTGGTTTGAGACAACTTATCAACAAAGATCAAAGTCATTCAATTTTCTATTATACTATATTCAAATAGACAAGATTAAATAATAAATAAATAAATAAATAAAATTATATATTATTTTATTCAATCTTCATTAACCAAACCTACAAAGAACAAATGTAATTACAATTAGACTATTTTATTGATTTTAATTCAGCCAAGAAAAACAAGTAATTACGTGTGTGTACTTTACACAATTGTATACAAAAAGATCTAAAAACATTGTTATTTAGGCGAAGGATGATGCACGTCTTAGTGAATATATCCACGTCAATATTGTTAGTTAATGTATATTTTACATTGGATAAAAGATGAAATTAATTATAACATGCAAGAGTTCTTAATAAGGTAAATTTTTTGAAATGGAATTTCGAATCTTAATATGGTATTAAAGTTTAAAAATATTCAAACGAGACATTCGTAGGCATTTTAGATTCCTTTTACTTTTATGATTCTCAACTCGTACTTTTTAGGTTCCTTTTACTTTTTAGACATTTTTTTTTTTAAAGTAGACGGATCGAGTTGGACAAGTTTATTTGTTTTTCATGGATTAACCCATAATTCGACCCAACCAAACTCACCTACACAGCAAACACATCCAACCTGGGTAAAAACAAAATAAAAATAAAAATCGACACACAATTAACTCTGTATCATGCATCGTCCAATAAATAAAAAATGCTCCACTTTATTCATCACTTTTGTTGGTGAATAGGACTATTCTATTTAGAAAGGGTCATTAGCCCTTCTTCCAAAAGGAGTCAGACTGGCCCTTCCAATTATTACTCACAATATGGAATTAGAATACTAGCTGCATAAATATTAGGGTATTTTCACTTTTACATCAAGCGGTGTACATAAGGGGTTCCAGCTCCCTCACACGGGGAGTGGGACCCATTGGAATAATATTTTTTTATTTGAATGAACCCCACCCCTCATGTGAGGGGAGTGTAACCCCTAATGTAGACCATGATATACCACTAACATAAAACAATAAGTAATTAATACTCGTGTATAAATTAAAAGCTAACGAAACCCCATTAATATTTCCCTTCGACAAATTGGAATAAACTAGTTTTTTTATTATTATATAAAAAGGCTTCTTGATGAATAATTATTGCATTCCCACTTGATTGTCCCAGCCCGCATATCAAATGGCAGGACTAGGTGGGTAATCACATGTAATTTAATGATAATAAATTGAAATATTGGCATCATATGTTATTATTGTACGTCCCATATATTTGTAAATGGCATTTGGGCCAGCTGATGTCCCTTTTGCATGTGTCGTTCAGAACATAAAGGACATGATGACTTGACGTCATCGTCACTTTCTTTCAACTTATCATCGACGATCTGTTCAAAATTTTAAACTCAGCGATGGCAAACGTCGAGATGATGGTTACCCATACAAGGTTTTATTGTTTAGTTCCCTTATATTATGGGTCGAGAGGAGGGATTTGAAGCGACTTGTTGTGAATCCATTGACAAAACGGTGAAGTTAGAGGCTTTGTCGAGGTAGTTTCCATTGTGTCTCCACCTCGGATGGTGATGCAATTAGTACGACAAAATTATTTTATTGTACGGAAGAAAATCTGAATACTGTTAATTAAAGAAACAGCCAGAATTTGATTTTTAACTTGAATTAATTAGTTGCAAAACAGATCTTAATTAATTTTACAACGTTGAGCATATGCTCAAATCAATTTTTCATGGACCGATTAGATTTAAAGTACAGATTTATTAAAATTATGAAATTAATTAATGCTTATGATGAGCTAATTGGATCGGAAATGCGTGCATATGGTAACGTGAGTTACAGGTTGTTCAAATCCTCATCAAGAACAGTATCGTGAGTTGAAGATACCTTCCTACATCATATAAATTTATTAAATTACTGACACATAAATATTTTCAATTTCATTTTGAATCCGTTATATAAAGTGAAAGCTGGTAAGAAAAATAATTTTGCATTCAGCCGTCAATTGCAGAGTTTTATAGTTGACATTAATTAGTAGGTATACCGCATATGGATTATGTTACGTCTCGATTACCACGTGATAGTCAGATAAGCCAAAAAAGGCAAGAGGCCGAGCAAGGTCAACACTCCCCTTCAACATCGCCTCTTCCATACGTGCCAACCTAGACGATTAAATCATGCCTTTAAATGTCATCCAAAATGTTATTATTCGAGGTGAGGTGTCATGTCTTTGATGTAGTACAATTTCGAGGCGGATGTCATCTTTTGTGATGGGCCTGTTCCGTAGGCCTCGCCTCAACCAAGTCATAACTAGACACTATATTGAGGCGTCATAGATCTACGGCATCATCATTAGATCAAACAACTTTTTTACCTATGTACAGGCTATAGTGGTCACGAAACTATGACAACTATAGACTGAAACAATATATAGTTATAGATTGATACAATTGAGCTTGATTAGTAGGCCGTTAAGATATGTCACATTGCAAGCATCCAATGAAAGTTGATTCACCTCTCTTGACTATAAATACTCAAACATAGTGACATTTAAAGATGGTCGAATTTTAGATTTTCAGTCTTTGTAATTCTCTTTTCAACCCAACCCATCACCTGCATTTTCATTTGTTGTCTCCCCCACACCCAATATCTTTCCATCGTCCGACTTGAACGCCGGATTGCCCGTGATCGAGGTCTAACATTGATGTCCAAAATATACATGACCAGGAGATGTGTCGAAATATGTTGACATCTAGATCTTACCGGATATGAATGTTAACAGACCTATACCTGGTAGTCAAGATGCTTGTGTTGTTGGGGCACATGTTTTGAACTATTAACTGTTAATTAATTAAAAACCCTTTATTAGTAATCAACAACCATAATATTATATAGATTTATCTTTGAGTTTTATAGAATATCCATGTTGATAAAATAATGTTACATTTTTTGGTCCATTACATTCATTCATTAATTTTGGATCAGTACTTTGCACCAATGCTCTACTGAGTACTGACACTTGTCACAGTTGAACGTGGACCAATAAATTTATTTCCAGAGCTGTTTTTGGGTTATGCCTATGAAATTAATACATGTTGTAGCATAAATGTGTACCTTCCCCATCCCAAGATTCCCAACACTTATATATCGTGGAACCATACTTCACGTACAGAAACATAGTTTCACATAAGAAAATCAAATACACACAATATGTGTGGATTGGGTGGGTTTTTTTTCATTTTTTATTCAGGTGAACCTCACACATGTGAGTGGATGTAACACTTCTGGCAAAAAAAAATTCTGTACACATGGTTTAATCCTTATATTGTGAAGGAATTATGTATCATAGCCTGCTAACCGTAAATCTTGGGTTTGTCGATGATGGATACATTTCGATGAGGAATGGTTTGATATTCAAATAAATCCAAATAAGGATCTAGTTAGTTCTTTGTTCGATATTTATGTGATCTACATGAAATTTGATCTCAAACAGATTATTCGTGTATGTCGAGATATATTGACAATGCATTATTTATTGAAACATTTGAGATGCTACTGGAATTGGCCAATTTAGAGGGATTAAATGATGTTACAACTCTTTTTCGTTTCATGAGTTTTTGTTCCAATGATTTTTTTGACAAAGTTTTTAATGAGACAATTTTCTTTGCATATTCAAAAGAATGATTTATTCTTTCAATAAGATTTTCTCCACGGAAATTTTCTTGATAAAAGTTTAATGAGAGATTTTATGTAATTAGACGTCCGATGAGTGTTCTAATGTATAGTAATTGGATGTTCATAATTTCATGAGTAACCGAATTATATCTATGTTGTAAATCAAATCAAGTTATTTGGTCATTGGAAACAATTTTTAAGATTTTTTTTGTTGACGTAGGAACTCGTAGTCGCTACTCGTGAGTGCGCACTAGGTAAATCTCGTTTCATATGCAGTAGCCTGCAAACCACACTAGGCAAACCTGGTGCGACGAACTCAATCGAAAAAGTGTTGACAGAGAATTCGAACTCGTAACTTTCGGTCTCCACATTCCCTTTAATTTCCAGTGAGATGGATAAAGGGGAAAAACATAGAGAGAATTATTTGAGTGAAGAAAATAGAAATAGAAAAACAGGAAAAAAAAAATTATGCGTAACGATTAATTGTATTTTACATTGTTGGTGCAAGGTTTCTCTTGTGAGTTTATAAATACAATAAACACTCTCCTTCAATTTTAATGGCAAGTTCTATTTAAAGTGGTTATTACAATTGATATTTGAGTAGGCATCCCATCTTCGGGGACCCTCGTTGTGCACGAGACAACTTGACGATGATTATTTTAGTAGAAAATTTGTTATATTGTGTCACCTAACTATATATTTTTTCCTTCGTGAACATTAGTCATGTAGAGGAATGAAATATAATTATCAAATGGTATTTCACATCGATTGTGAGATGACTGTCTTGTAAATTTATGAACACTTCGAACACTTTTTATTTATAAGTTAATTTTAAGCATGAGTTCCACTTAAAGTAAACGGTACATTACTATTTAATATTTCATTTTAAAATATTATTTCAGTCGAAGTAACCATGAACGTCAAATGTCTAGTTTGGATCTTACTATGGCAACATAATGGTTTACCGAATCTTTTACCGAATCGCCACATGGCGGCCCCCTATTCGGTAAACCATTATGGTGAAGAAGAATTATCCGTCTAGTTTTACGTCCCGACCAGCATGGGATTGTACTGATTGAGTTATGAAATGTTGTTGGCTTGTTGATCGGCAAGACATAGTTTTCAGTGTGGATGGTTACCATCTCATGTCCATTTTTATTATCTGCCAGGGATAGAAGATTTGGTATGGGAACACTGTTTCATTGTTTTGGAAAAGTGTAACCGTGCACAGATAAAGAGACTGCAGCTGCTATTATGCCTGTCACACATTTTCACCTCTATCCATTCAATGCTCATGTTCGTACACAGAAGTTATGAAACTGACACTTATCCGTACGGATTAAAATTAAAATTTTAATATAAATATAAGTCAAAAGTCAACCATTAATTTTAACCACATATTTCATTAGATTCACAACTTTTCAATCACACATTTCATCAATCTTTAACAAAGTCTATCAAAAATTTGATTTTAATCTCACCATACAGAGGTTTAAATTCTTTTGCGTTTGACATCCCAATCACAATGATGTCACTTTATTTGTCTCATTTAAATTAATTGATTTTGTTTTTCTCACATATTAAGAAAATTGATTTAAGACCCCGTTCGATAGAGATTAAAATTCAATTAAAATTAAAAATATAGTCGTTATTGGATTTCACCCGTCTAATAAAAATCAACAATAACGACTATTTTTTCAATTTTAATATCTACCGAACGGGCCCTTAATGTTATTGAAAAAACTATTTTTTCAAAGAATTTTTCTAGTTTACTCTTATTTAATTATTAACAACCAGTAGTAAATAATGTGTCTTTGTCCATGTTTTCAAGAAGTGAGAAATATGTATGCATTTAGATAATTCCAAGAAAGTAAAATAAAATTTGTAGAATTTCAAGATTAAGTGGGAGGAATTTGTTATAAGTTATAACTAGACAAATTAACTAATAGTAAATTAGTAAATGAATAAAATAAATATTTTCTCAATAAAAGAATATGACTATATAAATGGAACAAGAAAATAAGAAAAATCAACATATGTAAATGAGGCGGATGAAGTATTTTATTTTGGACAAATTCATCATTATGCTAGTAATAATAACTCACATATCTATCCACTAAGCACCAATGAAATAGAAATAAGGTCTGTTTGATTGTGCAAAATTTTCCATGGAAAATGGAAAACAAATTCCAACTTTCATTTTTACCTTATTTTATACACTTTTTTTTTCCATGGAATTCATCTTCTTGGTTTGGCTCACACGCTCACATTTTCCTTAGTTTTGTGGAAAATAATTCTTCAGCTTTTTTTTTTTTTTTTTTCTTTTGCCATTGAAAAAATTTCTAGACACAATGGTAAAAAAAATTATCATTTTTATTGACAATTTTCATACAAAACAAAGTCAAACGAATGGTATTCGGTATGGTAATTTTTTTTAAAAAAATTAATTTTTTTTTTGGGAATTGAAACAAATTTTAGACCAAATGGTAAAAAAAAATATCACTTAAATGGTCAATTTTCATGAAAAACGCAGCTAAACGGACACCAAACTTTCAATTTTGGCGGAATTGAAACAAATTCTAGATCCAATGGTAAAAGAAATTATCACTTTAATGGACAATTTTCATAAAAAACAAAGTCAAACGGACACCAAACTTTCAACATTTTACAGGTGAAAAGTTATATCAATCAAACACAATTAATTACAATTCCTAGTAAAACAAATTATTGACAATTCAATTTCCTGTAATTCATTTTCTTTCCACCCAAATTTCACATTTACAATCAAATGGACTGTAGATGTTTTGGAATTAGGAACAATAGATTCCGATCTAATAAAATCGTTATATCAAAACGTGGCAGCACATTTCATATGACACGTGGTGCAAATATATTCGAGGGTGATACCCACTTCATTGCATTGAGTTTAGATTTAAAGTTCGACGAGAAGAATGTTACATCTCGTGTGATGGGGTTCCAAGCATTGATCACTTGGTAGCCCAACTAACAAACTAACTCGAGCTTACACTCTTCATCGTTATTGGCCTAATCGAGGCCATCAAACATGGTAGTCGAAGTGATGTGCCACCTCTGTAAAGCACCACATAGAGGTCGAACCCTTCATAGTAGAGGAGAGGTGTCAACGACCTATTGTAGCACTAATCTAAAGTGAGCAATCCTAAAACACAAGAAGACATCATTTTCCTTCACCTTTACCAAGAGATCTTTCGTATAAGATCATATGTGATTGATTGACATGGCTTATCTGCAATAGACGATTTTCAATCAACTTGTCAATCCACATTTTAAATGTCAAGCCTAGGTTATAAGATGATTGCTTTTCAGAATCATTAATACCTACGAACCTAGAACTGCAAAAGTGCCTAGAAGGAAACGCCTTGACCGATAAGATGAAGCCACGTGTCTTTCATCCAATGGTAACCACTTCACTATCTTCTACTATAAAAGGTTCACATTTAGAAAATAAACAAAAATGCTTAGTACAAAAAGCAAATTTCAGACACTTCAAATTAGGACTAACCGTATTCGTGATACTGGGTCGGCAAGGCAAAGTCTGGACCATATCGCCCTCCACTTTCGCCATCTCCTCCTAGCCTAAAACTAGGATGACTTTCACTCCCTTATGAAGGTCGGAGTGCCTATAATAAAGAGCGAGTGCAATACAATACAATCCCGTAAAACCCTCGTCCCATCCAAAGCCCTGAGCTGAATAAAGGGTCAAAAGACTTGAATAGGCATATCCTCACAAAGTGAGACCTATTTCTAAATAATGGAGGCTCTGGCCGGGGGGCTAGCTGTGTGGGCGCTAATAGTGTCTCATCACAGACTAAAGAAGGGGTGCAAAGACAATCACATGCCCATTATAGAAGATTGGCGTCGCTAACGCAACATACCCCTACCTAGGAAAGCAAGCCCTTTCATCATGTTGGGGTACTAAGAAACTCTATGGTATCAGAGATTTTAAAATTTTCCCTAATCTCTAGTAGTTTGGTTTCAATCATTCTAGAGCTGATATTGGCAAATTTCCATTTAATGCTAAGAGCCCGTTTAGTAGAGATTAAAATTGAAAAACTAGTCGTTATTGTTGACTTTTATTAGACGGGTGAGATTCAATAACGGTCATATTTTTAATTTTAATTGGATTTTAATCGGTACCAAACGGGTTCTAAATCTATGGATCCCTCCAACATGATCCAGACACTATACACCCCGCCCATTGCTCGTGTATTCTCTCAATAGGAATCACTTCTGGCAGACCCGCCTCTACACAGATCATTCTTATATCTACCTTATTAGAGGACCCCCCAAGAATAGATTTCTTGCTAGACTCAGATGTCATTTATGTGGGTTGATATGGTGATCGAAGAATAAATGGAAAAAAGATGAAGAATGAACTAAAAATCAAATGAAGATTGCTAAAAAAGCAATGACTTGTGTAGAATGCTTCAACATAATTAACATATGAACTCGATGGAAAAAAGATTATGATTGCTGAAAATCACTTAAATGTTTTAGAGATTAAGGGTGTGTTCGACCATGCTTAAAATTTAATTAAAATAGAAAATATAGTCTTTATTATGTCTCACTCGTATAATAAAAGTTAACAATAACGGTTAGTTTTTCAATTTTAATCTCTATCGAACACACCCTAAAATTCTCTGATTTAAAAGTAAAAAGACGATCAAATGGTTAAGGCCATCCTTTTATAAGTAGAGGTAATCAACCTCAGCCGTTAGATCAAATCAATAATGATTTGGGACGTTCATCTGGTAAAACAATCTGAACAGTTGAAAATGAAAAGACGTCCCTTCAATTTTGAAAATGTCATGATTGAAGTGTGCCACTCATGTATACGTAAAAGCACGTCGGCCTAGCAAAAAAAAGAAGCGGTTCATTGATAAAACTTGAACAGTATCCAGAGTTTTAGGTAGGGCTGAGCATATAGAACCGAACTGTACCCAAATGTTCGAGTATTTAGTAAATGGAATCGTCGGGTTCAAATTTAATTATGAAATCGTTCGGGTTCGGTTCAATTCGGTTCGGTCCAGTTTTGTTCGGTTCCTTAGTTCCGTACAATAAGTAAATTTTTTTATATTACAACAACGCTACATTAATTTGACCATGACATGTTCAATCTTAACTCTTACAAAATGACGTATTCCAATCTTGTGATATCTTTAGCACCTTTTTTTTTTTTTTGAGTTCTTATAGATTTGACCGTTAAAATCACAGGAAAATGAAGATGGTGAATTCACAATAATAGAACGATAGAAAGGACATTAAGGTAGAATAAGATATTTGGGTAAAATTTAAGTCAATTTGATTAAGTTGAGCTTGGTTGAAAATTAGAAATAGTAAAATCATATTTTGGGTTTGGACTAATTTAATTAGTTAGCAAATTTATTTTAAAAAATAAAATAATTTAACTTATTTAAGATAACAAATTAAAAAAATTAGAGATATTTGATTCTTATTCGGTTCTTGGTCTAGAATCGAGAATCGAACCGAACCTGTATGTTCTCGATTTTGATATACATTCAAGTATTTAATTTAAGAATAAAAGCTTGGTTCGATTCAGTTAAGTTCGGTCCGATTTGGTTCAGGAGTTTTCTCCAACCCTAGTTTTAGGCAAAATTTGAGTCACATGATCATGAAAAATATAGTGCAAAATTGCACCATTAGTCTCCACTATACTGATTTAGTTGCAATATGGCCTTATATATTTTCCCTACAGCATCATCCTCATCCATCTATTTATTAAATTTTAAGGTTCATTCGACATGACTTTTGAAAAGTCAAAAGGAGTTTTTGAAAGTCAAAGGTTGATTTTGGACCGTTCAATTAATTTTATAAAAATACTATTTCTAGTTAGAAGAGATTTTAGAGCAATCTGACTCAATATGACTTTCTTTTGAAGATCTTTACGAAGAGGAAGTTTTTTCAAAAGTTAGTTTTCAAATACCAATTAAAGTAGTTTGGTCAGGGAGCTATTCTACAAGAAATAAAAGCATAAAATTTGCAAACGGGCCTTGTAACCTGTATTTGAGCCTCATTTTTTTTTTAAAATTCATTTTTAAAATACAATCTTTTATTAAAATAATTTTACACTTACATCCAAATAATTTTTTTTTTTACCTTTTAATCACACGTTCTCCATTTTTTTGTTTTTTGTTTTTTTTTTTTNNNTTTTTTTGTTTTTGTTTTTTTTTTTTTTTGCAAAATCGATTATGATAAAAACACTTAAACAAGAGCTAAGAGCATCTCTAAGACTATTTAAATTTAAAGAGTAAAAATCTTGACACACTATTTTTAACTCTTTATTTTACATTTAAATTTTTTTATTATTTTTCATTAATATGTGTATATATAGATGTCAATAGTCAATAAAATCATTTTCTTTTTGAATAATCTAAGAAGTGAAACGTTGAAATTTGTAACTTCATTGAATTTAAGCATAATGAAATACAAATAGAGAGTGAATTTGACATGTTCTAAATAATCTATTTTTTTATTAAGTAATGTTATTCATCTAAAGTTTAGACGATCGATTGTATGTGTGATATCATCTACTATACCTGAAATATCAATGAACCCGATTATTGCAATTGCTCAAGATACCCATCATCGGTATATTTGGAGTGACGCCATTCTCACATTGTTCTCAATGCTTAGACTGATGATAATCTAACCTCTAAATTTGTACCATTATTCAATTTATTGAAAAATCGTTGACAATGCTCTCATTTTTGGGTCGAAATGTGGATTGGCCTAACTAGGTTAGATAGGGTTTTAAATTTCTTAAAATAATCCCTTATAGATCTCAAAAATTTCCGAAATTAAAATCAATCTCAACATAATTATTTGGTCGAATGTGCTCTCTCCAAAAGACTGGCTAGTTCATGAACTTCTTAAAAATGGTATTATTGCCCCATAATTTTTAAAAATCTCTAATGGAGCCCAACTGATTTTCTAGAAATTAATCAACCTAATGTTTGCATAAAATTTATCATTTTCTCGGACAAAAAGTACGTTTTATATTTGCATTTGAGTCCTTAAAAGAATCTCAAATCTGTGAATTGATTCGAAGTTTTCACCATCTTTCAAAAACTAGTTTATAATCAATTATTATGTACTTCATGATTAAGTCCTCTCCCTGGGATTTCTTATTACTTTTTACTTAATCACTGATGAATTAAAAGTTTTTTTCCTAATTCTTAACCTTTCGAACTTTGTGAATAAACCATGTCATGTGTCATGTTTAAAGTTTCGGGATATTACATGGCTAGTGTAGCCACGAAATCATTAAGTTGCTTATTGGTACTAGCCGTGCTACTTATGAGGCGATGAGTCAGTAACTTGTAATATTGACGTTGACTAAGTTGTTTACTGCTCGTCGTTGAATTCTAAATTGGTTGATATGGGGTACCGATGTGTGTGCTTAGATATGATAAAGCGTTGAGTGAGATGCCTAGTATAGGATTGGACAAGCTATTTAGCCTAACGCTACTTTATTCACCGATAATTTAAATTTACTACATTATTTTCTATCCTTTTAAGTTTGGCCCTAAACTTTTAACAATTACAATCTAGCCCCCGAGATCGTGGAAAGTTCTACTGTTGCCCACAATTTCACTTTTACTTTCAATTATACCCCTTTTCAGTGGTGGACCCAACATTAAAGTTCAGCCGGGACGAACCTTAACAAATTACCGTCGACGATCAGAGATCGTAAGAGCGATGCCGTTTATTAATATTTAATATTATATTAATAATATTAATATAATATGTAATTAAAATTAATTATTTCAAATTTAGATTTTAATCTGACATAGACAATAATCAAATATGAATCCGATAAGGCGTGTCTAGAGGGTGATGATTGAAGAAAGAAAGGAGAACATACCTGGGACATTGCCATGAACAATTTTCTCCTCGTCCTCCTTAGAAATAGACTGGTTTCCTCCATAGATTCCTCCAAATCCTTCTTCATCAGAGCTAGTTGCATATCCTTCACCAAATGAAGCAATCGTTTCCCTAATTCCGCAACCAAGTTAAACTCAATAATTGGTACATATTTATACACACTGTAAGAAATTTCACTGGCAAGAATTAAAACTTTTTACCTTAAAAAATTCCTCGACATGCAACAGCCCTATTAAATTTTTTCGTCCTCAAAAGTGAAATATCTATATATCTATACCTCCAACAATTGAACAAAATGCCCAATTATATATATTAAAAAAAAAAATGGAAAATGGGCCACCCAACAAAAGGCCCAATTTCAAAAAAAAAAAAAATAAGAGAGAAATGTAATGATAATCACAACTCATAAATAAAAAATAACCCCAAAACCAAAAAAAAATAAACAAAAAACAAAAAAGAGAGAGTCAAAAAACTCACAGCTCAAATTTACAGTCACGGCGGCACCGCGGCAGCTGGCAGCACTAAGAGCCTATTTTTGACCTTCCGGCTTTCGATTTGGCACTGGTGCAGGCGACACCGGGGGCGGGTGGAAGTGGTGGAATCGTGTAAATTTGTGGAAAATGAAGTGGAACTAACCTGGGTGAATTACTGAAAACGGACCCTTGAGCCTGGACCATATATATCATTTATTTGAGCTGAAAAGCAGAGGTCCAACTACATTAAATTATAACTTCAACCCAACCAAATAAAAAGGCCCAATTTAAAAAAAAAAAAAAATAAGAGAGAAACGCTTAACAAAGGGCCCAAAAACAAAACAAAAAAAAATAAAAAATAAAAAGAGGAAGAAGACGAACCAGCAATCAGGCGAAGCAAAACCTAAGCCTCTCCCACACTGGCCTCCCTCTTCCCCTGAGATCTGGAATTGTTCCGGCGGAGCTCAGTAAGCGTGACCAGACCCCCTTGCTGGGTGCTGAGTCCGTTGCTACCCATTTTCTATCGTATCCATGTCATCCTCCTTTACAAATTTTGTTCATTTCTAATTCCAAAAATTGCAAGCTGTTGAGGACTTTTCCAATCTTCCGCTCAATATCATAATATTTTCCCTTATTTTCCTTATCAAATGTTTTATCTTTTCTAGAAATTCTAAAATATATTTTCTAAACTGGGACTATCAGTGATAGTTGCAAATCTAAGTTAGAATATTAAGACAATTTTAACTTTTTTTAAAATAGTGAATGATCATAATATTTACTTCCAAACCCCTATCCAAAGTACTTTATTTTTTATTTTTAGGCGAGTGTTTTAAGTGTTTTTTATTCGATCGGAGTATTGTAAGTGTTAAATTCCTTTTTTATCTAAAGAACGAAAATGTCAAAAGAAACTATCCATAAGGAATATTTCTATAAATAATTGACAGTGAATATTCTGTAGTTTTCAAAAGGTGATTAGAGGCGAGCAACTTGAATGCATTATACATGAGAATTGGGGGGGACAAATTTTTATTTTATTTTATTTTATTATTTTTTTTCCCCAAAAGAAGGAGAAACGTGGGTGTGTGACGCCATATCGTGATTTGTATGTATTAGAATTATAACTAATTGCAATATAGTAAAGTGCAAAAATAAAATTTATTGATTGATCGAGTTTCGCGACAGCACAATATAGTAAAGTGTCCGTTAATAACTGTTGCGATCTCTGGGGATAATCACCTCCAGGATACAATGATCAAATAAGCTAATTTTGCAGCATTCACAAATGGTTTTCAGAACTCTCAAGTGTGCTCTAGAAAATATGTAAAATTGAGAATAATATTTTTTTACTGAATATGAAGATATAATTTCGTTTGTTGTTGTTGTTTTCTACTGCCCAAATATGTATTCATATATAGGCAGAAATTGATGTAACTTCCTCCACCATAATCCATTATTCAGTTGCAGATTTTACGGTCAGTGGTAATGAGTTGTTAATATTGGACAGTTAAAACATTCATATTCTACTAGCTAATTGACCCAATTAAAGACCTTTTAATATAATGCATGAGGTGTTACTCGAACTCCTGATCTCCCACACAAATTTCACATTTTTCACTAATTGAGCACTTTATCTGAATTAATTATTTCTTTCACATATTATATCTTTCTATATATAAAAAGTGTCTATCTAACGGAATTTCTTGGTTTAACGGAAAAACTAACAGAATTTCTTGATTTAACGGAAAAACTAACGGAAAATCTTTTTTCACCACCCCTTACTTTCAAAATTATAATT
>CAIGRQ010209962.1:0-10133 GCA_903798375.1 Fraxinus sp. D2006-0159 | reverse complement strand
CACATTAGCCGCCACATAGACTGAGGCTCAACTCCAGTGGGGATGAATAGCATTGCTCTTGTTTAAATGGAACAAAATGAGTCCTTGATATCCCCGTGCATTAATTATTGATGAAAGATAAATATTATCTTTAATAGCAACATGGTAACATACATCGAAAGTTCATATTTTCAGTAATCCCACCAAACAAAAGATAGACGAGTCCACTATGGCACTATCCGAAAATGGCTCCATGCCTCGTTGACCTAAAGATGCACAATCGAAAACTTTGCAATTCCCACACACTATTCAACTAACAATAAATTTGACATATTTTGCTCTAAACTTGAGAAAATATCAAATTCTACCTCTATTTTATCGTAATAAAACATTGATTTCTTCCCTCTTAATTTGGCAAGTCATTGGCAACTTTCATAACAGCATATAGTAGCTAATATCCTGACCTTATAAGAAGAATGATGCTACGTGGATAGGATAGACGACTACTTGGATATGTATAGTGTAAGTATCAATGCGGTGCCTCAAACTCATTATTTTCGGTGAGCCGCCTTGACTTCTTCAATTGTTCTTAATCTTTTTACTTTTGCAAACCAGATTTAATATTGAATTATGCTACTTGGCCCGAGATTATTTCTCGGGTCAAACCAGGGCGCCAAGTGGTGCTCTCCTACTGGACAGTAAGCAGCATTTTTGTAAAGAGGTACTCTTCTTTTTTATCCTGTTCCAGTGCTATTTGTGTAATTTTCCCACGATTGTATTGAAAATAAAGAAGGCGGGTTATATAGGAATCAGACATGGCCCACTTTTGTCTATTTCTTTACTTAAATCCCCAAATTTCGGCTTAATTATTGCTAATCTATGATTATTAATAATGGACCAAATTAATATATTCCTCATATATCCAGCTTTCCATTTCACGTAATGTTATTTAGTCCAACTGGAATTGTAACCACAGTTTATGCGGCGTTTGTGTGAAATTAAAAGATAAGTAAAATTAAGAGGGTGTTTGGTGGGGATTAATGGTGTGTTTGAGCTACATTATTTTGAAAGAATGTATTCTGAAATAATAGATTGATGAAAAATGTGTGGTTGAAAAATAAAGAAAAGTTATTGATGTAATGAAAAATATTATTTTATTGAAGAATGTATTTTTGAAAATGAGTAAAAGAATGAAAATGAAAATTTTAATGTGTACCAAACAGGGACTACAATTAGATTTTTAGTAGATTGTGATAGAAAAATTTGAAATGTGATTGAAAAGTTGTGGGACCCATAAAAAATGTGGTTAATATTAATTGTTTGACTTTGACTTGAATTAAAATCAGATTTTAATCCGAACCAGACAGAGGCTAAATGACTTATTTAATTACATATTTCATTTAGTTCATCATTTAACGTCATCTAAATTGGATACAATTTCGACGGGACTGCGTATCATTGTTCTAAGAATAAAGATACACGTACGTGCCTGGTGGCCTTCTACGTGAGGCACAACTCTCCACATAAATATGCAGTCAAATCCAGCAGTGAAAGTTTGAAAGTTAAAAAAATATCTTGTTGACAATTTAATTCAATCAAATTAATTTTTAATTGATATTTATTACTATTTAAATAAAGATATAGCACGAAATGATATTTCGATTCCAAATTTCAACACGAACAAGAATTCGATTCCTCCTCGTCTTTTCACTCCCACGATGACTTTAAGAATGATGCTTGAAAATGAGATATTTTTATTATTATTTATTTTATTTTTATTAATCTAATTTGAATTCAGCATACCTCGATGAGATGTGTTTATGAAGTCTACATTTAGCTATGTTAAAAATTTATTAAATTTTCAAAAAAGGAATATGTTTATTCAGAGCATGTTTGGAAAAAGAAAAATGTTACCTTCTTATAAAATGAGATTTAGAAATTGTGTAAATTTTGGTCAACATAATTTGTGATCATAAACTTTGTATCTTCAATTTCACTTAAAAACAAGTTTAAATTTTTTAAACACCTAAACATGCTATCGTTGGTACCACACATTTGTATGAGACCATAGTTATTAAACTCGACTCGGACATCGACTCGAAGAAGATACTGGAACTCGATTTACTAGTTGAACTGGTGGGTCAATGGTCGGATCGACAGGTCATTGCATAAAAATCTATATAAAAAAAATTAAAGTATAAATTTTTTTAAAGCAAATTATATTTTTTTAAAATTTATTTTTCACTAATTATTTAGGTCTATAAAATAAAGTAAAATGTTTGACCAAATTTTAAAAAAAAAAAAATTAGAAAACATATATATGATTTATTGGATACATATAACTTATTGCACAAAAAAAATATTAAAGTACTCTACAATTTCAAAGGTGGAGAACTAATTATTTTGCTTAGAGGTCTAAGGTTTAATTCCTTGGACTCCCAAAAATTCTTGTGAACACTCGTATCAAACCCAACATTGAGATTGGAGAATATTGATATTGACCTTTAAGATGGTACTTAAATTATAATATAATTTCAGAGTTCATTAAAATCAAGTGAACAATTCTATCTGTCTAATTCGTCAAGGATCATTCAAATTCCAAGATTAATGTGCTCTAACGAACTACCATCTTAGATCAACATATTAATGAATAAATCTCAGATAGAATAAATATAAAAAATTTAATCAGTTTATAAGAATTTGAACTATTTTTTCTTTACAATCTTAATCTTTTAAGGCGAAACTTGAGTACCAATCTCGTTTTAACCCAAACTTGAGGTTATTTGGTCTCTCGGTCTTCTTTCTATAATGTCGCCAGGTAATTTTCATAAAGTTATGGTTAACTTCATCAATTTTATAAATAGGTAGAATTGAGCGATTAATAAGTGAATAGTATTTGTGAATTCGTTGGAACGTGTAATCGAAGATGAAGTTTGACAATTCATGAGTAATTTACTAATTTAACCAAACAAAGCATAAAGAATATGTTTGCATTCATATTGGTGATTCGACAACTCGACCGTTGTCATACTCTTGATGATGTGATACAAATTATGCAAGTTGTCTATCTTTCTATGGTCGAGAAAGGTATATATTTAATGAATTCCTTTCATTATCTTAGCGAATTACAATTTCAACAAGTTCATACACGCTCTTATCAACATATTATACGCATCATTTATTTCTCTATCGTTCTTAAGAGTTTTCGTATCACACCAAACATGCCCTCTACTAATTTTAAAACAATCAGAAAATAATGTTCAATAGAAAATTATGGAAAATATAGTACTAATGATAAGTTGGGACTAAAATCATATTTTTAGTAAATTTTAATAAAAGTTTATAAATTTTATGATTGAAAAGTTGTGATTTCTTTAAAATTGATTTCACTATTATACAAAGTTAAGTGAAAAAAAATAATATCAAAGCAAAACAGTCAAAATTCAGTGGGACCCACACGCATATGCCAACTGTACTCATTTCCCTCTTCTTCACACGCCAAAATTCACCTCTTCTTTTATGGCAAAAACACACACTACACGCAGTAGCAACTGTACTTTCCAAGATTCCAACCCTTTCTCCTCCATTTTCGCCGTTTCATCTGCTCTCAAAGAACCCTTTTCCCCCCACCCACCCCACTCCCGTCCCTTTTTCTTTCCTTGCTCTAAAAACCCAAATTATCTTTCCCCTTGCATAAAATATTCACCCTAGTCAGAAGAGCCATAATTCCCTGGGTTCTTTTTTCTGTTCTGTTCTGTCATTCTCTTTTCTTTTCTTTTCTTTTTCTTTTCTTGTTTTTCTCTCTCCGTATGTTAGTAGTGTTAAAAATCCGCCGTCTGAATTGAAGGAAATTGACATGGGTTCTTTTTCTATGGTGTCAAAATTAATTTTGTTGGCCTTTTTTTCGTTCTTGGTCACTACTGGGAACTCCCAATCTGGTGATGCTGCGGTTATGCAAGACTTGAAGAAGAGCATAAAAGCGCCTAGTTCGCTCGATTGGACCGACCCGGATCCCTGCAAATGGACGAAAGTGCAGTGCTCTAAAAATGATAACCGGGTCATCCGGATCCAAATTGGGCGTCAGGGTCTTAAAGGGTCTCTTCCACCAAACCTCAATAGTCTCACTTCTTTACAGTATTTCGAAGTTCAGTTTAATGAACTCACTGGGTCACTTCCGAGTCTCGCCGGTTTGTCGTCGCTCCAGTCCCTTCTGCTCAGCAACAACAATTTCACCTTCATACCGCCGGATTTCTTCAACGGTATGACATCGTTACAGCAAGTTTACTTGGATTATAACCCGTTTTCGACCTGGGCAATTCCGGATAGTCTTATGAATGCTTCAACTTTGCAAACGTTTTCAGCAACTTCTGCTAATATTTCTGGGCCATTGCCTGATTTTTTTGGGGGCGGTACATTTTTGAGCCTAGTAAATTTACATTTAGCCTTCAATTATCTCGAAGGCCCTTTACCGTCCACATTGTCTGGCTCATCCATACAGTCTTTATGGCTCAATGGTCAGAAAAGTAATTCAAGATTTAATGGTTCTATCGCTGTTTTACAAAACATGACGCAATTGACTCAGGTTTGGTTGCACGGAAATTCATTCTCAGGGCCCTTACCGGACTTTTCAGGCTTAACCCAGTTGCAAGATTTGAGTTTAAGGGATAATAGTTTGACAGGCCCGGTGCCAACATCTTTGCTTGGACTGAAATCACTGATGGTGGTGAATTTAACTAACAATATTTTGCAAGGGCCAACCCCGAAATTTAGCAATTCAGTGCGGGTGGATTCGGTGGAGCAAACTAATAGTTTCTGTTCATCTGTTCCTGGAGTTGAATGTGATTCGCGTGTTAATATTTTGCTTTCCGTGGCTCGGGATGTGGGGTATCCTAGAAAATTTGCTGAGAACTGGAAAGGGAATAGTCCATGTGCATGGATAGGGATCACTTGTAACGATGAGAACATTACTGTGGTCAATTTTCAAAGAATGAGTCTCACTGGGACTATTTCCCCCAACTTTTCGGAGATCACATCACTGCAGAAGTTGCTTTTGGCTAATAATAACTTGACTGGAACTATTCCAAATGAGCTAACCAGCTTGCCTAATCTTAATGAGTTGGATGTTTCAAATAATCATATTTATGGGAAAATTCCAAAGTTTCGGAGTAATGTACTTGTGAAGACTACTGGAAATGTTGATATTGGGAAGGATGCTCCACCTACAAATTCCCCTGGTGGGAAGCCCTCTGGGAATTCACCTGGATCGTCTTCTGGGGGTGGTAGAGGAGCAGAGGGTGCTGGAGAAAAGAAATCATCCAATAGAGTGCTGGTGGGATCAGTGATTGGTGGTGTTTGTGCACTTGTCTTTGCTGGGGCTTTAGTTTTCTGTTTCTACAGAACTAAACGCAAGCGTTCTGGTAGAGTACAGTCTCCTCATGCCGTAGTTTTACATCCTCGTTACTCAGGGTCAGAAGATGCTGTCAAGATTACTGTTGCTGGTTCAAGCATTAACAGTGGGACAAGCGAGCCTTATAGTCATGGAAGCAGTGGTCCAAGTGATATTCATATTATTGAAGCGGGTAATATGATTATCTCTATTCAGTTGCTGAAAGAAGTGACGAATAATTTCAGTGAAGAAAATATATTGGGAAGAGGTGGATTTGGAACTGTCTATAAAGGGGAGTTGCCTGACGCGACTAAGATAGCGGTTAAGCGGATGGAATCTGGAGTGATGAGCGAGAAGGGTTTGGACGAGTTCAAGTCTGAGATTGCTGTTCTTACGAAAGTTCGACATAGGCATTTAGTTGCACTTTTAGGATACGGCTTAGATAAAACTGAGAGGCTGCTTGTCTACGAATACATGCCTCAGGGGACACTCAGTAGGTATTTATTTAATTGGAAGGAAGAAGGTTTGAAACCACTAGAATGGACCAAAAGGTTAACCATTGCTTTGGATGTGGCCAGAGGTGTTGAGTATCTACATGGTTTAGCGCAACAAAGTTTTATTCATAGGGATCTGAAACCATCCAACATACTCCTGGGAGACGATATGAGGGCTAAAGTTGCAGATTTTGGACTTGTTCGTCTTGCTCCAGATGGGAAAGCCTCACTTGTTACTAGATTAGCTGGAACCTTTGGTTATCTTGCACCAGAATATGCAGGTATAAGTTTCTTGCTCTTAAATTACCGTGGTTTGTTTGTTTATCATTGTACGATGCAATCCAATTAGTGATTGATTAAACTTCTCGCAATTGTTTCCATCTAGATTTGCACGTTTGGTTACTGTAGCTAGTCATTTATATGATAATTCAATCTTGGGTTGGTATCGGCAATGCGAAGTTTCGCTGCATTTGCTTGGGAATTGTTGTGTTGAAATGCTGCGTGTTTACATCGAGTTCGTCCCTTGATACACATTTAGATCTCTTGTGTCCTTTTGTAAATGTGATATTGCTGCTTTCAAGTTCTCTATGTTTCTTTATGTAATATGAAATCGAGGCATTAAATTAGCTGCATTGTCAATGTTGTATATTTGCCCTGTATGACAGTTATGTAGTGTCTTAAGGATAGATAGAAAAGTTAACTTTTGCAAATATTTTTGTCTATTTTGTATGTATATTTTTACATTCTAAGAATAATTTATTCTCGTTTTTGGACAGTGACGGGCCGAGTGACTACTAAGATTGACGTCTTCGGCTTTGGTGTGATTCTAATGGAGATGATCACCGGAAGAAAAGCTTTAGATGAAAACCTTCCGGACGATAGACAACATCTTGTCCCATGGTTTCGAAGGGCGCTCCTCGACAAGGACCAGTTCCGCAAAGCCATTGACCCAACACTTGATCTGGATGAAGAAACTATTGCTAGTATCAACACCGTTGCTGAGCTGGCAGGTCACTGCTGTGCTCGAGAACCTAATCAGAGACCCGACATGGGTCATGCCGTCAATGTGCTTTCGTCGCTTGCAGAGCTCTGGAAACCAACGGAACCTACTGATCCAGATGATATATATGGAATTGATTATGATATGACATTACCTCAAGTAGTCAAGAAATGGCAGGCTTTGGAGGGAATGAGTGGCATGGATGGTTCGTCTTCGTACCTTGGTAGCACTGATAACACTCATTCGAGTATACCCACTCGGCCATCTGGTTTCGCAGATTCTTTTACATCTGCAGATGGTCGATGAGATTATGATTAGCTGAAATTGGGCAAAAAATTTGTGTAGAGATTTTGTTGTTAATTCCTCCGTTTTATCTTCGGTTTTTTCTCCCTCCTCTTATCTTGCCTTGTGATCTTTGATTTTAGTACTTTGTTGGAGATGTTTTATTGTAATATACCAGAATTTAATCCCTGCATTTTCTTCTTAGGCAATTTTGAAACACACATATTAAGGGGTTTTTATGTTATCTTAGGAAGACTTTGATATTGTTACTTGATTCTCTTCCCCTAGTTGATATTTCTTGCAGTTTTTCGAGAACTGAACAGATTTGGCTCGACTGGACCGAAAACTTTAGGTTCTTGGATAATTTTTGTTGATCGGCCCTATCAATCTAGAACCGTGGGCTTGTTTGAGAGAGTTTTTGGAAAGTCAAATGTTGCTTCTCAAATTAAAAGTTGCTTTCGAGTTCCATGGATTGTGGTGTTTGATATCCAGTTTTATCTATGGAATTCATTTTCCCCCCAACTTTTGGTGGGAAAATGATTTTCAGCCTTCTTTCCCCCCCCCCCATGAAAACAATTTCTATGAATAATTGTTAAAAAGAAAAAAAAATTCCCTTTAATGGAAAATTATTATGGAAAACAAAGTCAAATTAATACCAAAATTTCGACATTTTTTAGGTGGAAAATTATATCAATTAAACACAATTAATTGATAATTCCTAAAAAAACAATTCTAGACAATTCAATTTCTTGAAATTTATTTTTTTTCTACCCAAATTCCACTCTTACAATCAAACAGACTCTTAATATAGCTTTTTGGAGAAGTTATTCTAACAAAAAAAGTACAATTCATATCAAACGGGTCGTAATAAGTTCTACGAATTTCATCTAGGTTCCAATTTTTTTTTTTAAAAGATTTATTTAATCTAGTTAGTGCCATACATGATGCTAGTAGAGGCCAATGTGTCACGTAATTACTAGAATAATATGGGGGGATCGTCATTTCATTTGTCATTTATGAATTATAGTGAATTAAGTCAACTAAAGGAATTAATCTAAACCATAAAATAAACAATTAATTAGTGTGACATAAAACTTATACAGCTCATGCGCACCCTATAGAATTGGCACGTAGTGTTTATAATAATGTATCATTAATTAACTATGAGTTCATGTAACAAACGTATGATAACGATTGGTTGTGGATATGCTTGCCAGCTTGAGCCCCCATATGTTCGATAAATTGACTGCAAGTTGGTGTGGGCATTTAGTGCCAATTATTCGTGGTTTTTGGTTCCATTTACTTTGAAGGATAATTCTTAGTGTACAAAATGGTGTCCAAAATTATCAAATGACGGTCCCTTATTGGGGGGCTTCGGGCCTGCCAAGCGCCCCTCATTAGAGGGCGACCATTTGGTAATTTTGAACACCATTTTGTAACCCATTTTGTACTTGTAGCACAACCCTACTTTGAATTTGGCATGCATTTGTGTATTTTTTAAGCTATCTCTTGGGCTATTTGTAAGTCAAAGATTTCGACTTCTTTATGCTTAGAATAATAGAATAGGTGCTCAAATTGTGATTTAGTTTCCTTCTTATAATGTGATATGAGTTGAGAACGTAATGATCGGGAAAAAGTTCTTTAAAGATGAAAACGAAAGATACCTGTTTCTCGTTTATTGGAGGTACTTTAACTAAGAAAGGTGACGATGGAGAAAAGAAAATTTGAATATTTATAAGATAAAAGTCACGAAATTATTTAGGGTCGGTTTGGCATAATTTTTAAAAAGTCAAAAGTTGATTTTGACCTGTTTTGTTAGTTTTATAAAATGATTCTTCTGGTTAGAAGAATTTTTAGAGAAACCTGATCAAATGTGGTTTCATCTAAAAATTCTTTCGGAAGGGGAAAAAGAAAAAAATAAACTCTTTTAGAAATTAGTTTTTAAACACTGAGATAACTTTCTCAGCGAAAGTGGCAAACGGCCCTTTAGTGATATATGCAATTTGGAGATATTTTGATGGACTTATCATGTAAATTGTCGATCTCAGCTCATCAATAGGTTATCGAAATCATTTCAATTCATGATCATGTCAAATCTATTTGGATTATAAAAGAAGATTAAGGTCTGGTAATAAATATTAGGAAAAATTGCACCAATAGTCTCTAATCTTTCCTTTTTACAGACTTTATCATAAACTTCACTTTGTATCGCACACAGTCTCAAACCTTTAAATAATATGCACATGGGGTCCAAATTCATTTTTGCAACTACGATGATCACTACATATGAGTTTATTTAAATAGGAAATTATGTTCATTATTTCACAGCTTTTTAATAGGAAATTGGATGAAAATGGATTGAAATGGTGGTTTGCACGATCAAATATATAATTAAGGGTGAAAATATCAAAAAAATGAAAGGTATGGACGTTTTTCGTAATAACGGTGAAAGATAGGGACATTATATACTAATTACCTTTTAGATAATTTATTTGTGACTTATTTGTGCTTTTTTTTAAAATTTGGGATAGTGGTTGCAATTAATTTTTCCTTTTCCTTTTTGTTTTATTTAAAGAGAGGGGTATATTCATCATTTAATAATTTTTAATTGAAAAAATAAGTGAAAATGACTTTTTGCGCAATGAAAGATAGAAATAATGGTGAAAATGTCAAAAAATAAAAGGTAAGGACGTTTTCCACGATATTAATAAAAAGTGGGGACATTATGTGCTAATTATCCATAGGAATAAATAGCAAAATTACTATTTTACCCATTTTTAATTTGGTCAAAATCAATTTGTTTAGTCAACTTACGGTCAAATGGATCCATTTGGACCCCAGATGTATATTTTTTAAAGACTGGGGATTTTGTGTGGCATAAAGTAAAGATTATGATAAAGTCAGTAAAAAAAAAGTGACTTATTAGGGACCGTTGTTGCAGTTTTTCCTAAATATCTATAATCTATAATTTATCTAAATATCACATGGAGGG
>CAIGRQ010209930.1:0-10979 GCA_903798375.1 Fraxinus sp. D2006-0159 | reverse complement strand
ACCTTAAATATGATTTTTTCCATAAATTCCGCTAATGTTTCAAAAATCTTAAAATTTATGGAATGGTAAAATTGAGCTCTCGTTGCTAGTGGCCGACAAAAGGCAGGCACTTTTATTTGTTTTTTCTAAGTCCTAGTCAAATGCTTCAACAATAGGGGCCCACATGAATATTGCATATTATTTATTTTTTGGCCTATGTGCAATGTTTGACTAAGCTTAAGAACTTTACTGACAAGTTAAGTATTAAAACTTTACAATTAAGTAAGTTATTTTGACAATTACATTGACCAAGTCCAAAGAAAAATATTAAAAAAATTACGAAAACCTCAGGGGCTGCTACAAAATATCTCAAAATTTAAACAAAATTACTATAAGAATTGCAAAAACAGAAACAGATTACTAGAGAGTAAAGCCAGAAATATCTTAGGATCTGGGTACCTGTCTTTCTATCAATCCCACCATTAGTACTAAAACGACAACCTTAAAAAGTGTTAGGAGCATATTTTCCTCAATTTCAGACAGTGGCCAAGAAGAATCAAAGGAAAGAACAGCAGATTTGTTGGTATCTAGTGGTGGAAGATTCTGTTCTTGTTGTAGCAGAAGAAATTTTATGGCAACAGGATATTTGCCCATCAATTCGTCATTTGCCTCGGATAAAAATGATCCCGTGGTACTATTTCGATTCTTATTGCTGTAATTTGACATTTAAGTACTGTATTTGACTTAATTTACGGTTGAAAGTTTCAGATTTTTGCATTTTTCTATGATAATATACCTAGTATAACACAATTGGTTCAAATTTTCCACAACAATCGATGAATTCGGCTGGTGATTTCTACATAGAAAACCCCTATTTCTTGGTAGGGTAATAGAAATAAAAAACTATATATTTAATGCAGGAAGTGTTGAATAGGATTCATCCTCCTAGGCCAGCATGGTACGAGGAGTTATATGCATTTGCTTTGAACAAGACAACGAAATCTTATGAAGCTGAGGTTAGGGACCTTTTTGGAACAACTTGTTCGATTTTTATGTTATTCTTTAACGATAGATTTTTATAATTACCTTGAATTGTGCCGGTATATGGTAAGATTGCAGGTTATAAGTCGGAACTTTTTTCTAACTTGAGAGGGAAGGTCGAAAAAATTGTGGAGATTGGAATTGGAACTGGTCCCAATTTGAAATACTATGCAAATGACCCGGGTATCCACGTGTTTGGCATTGATCCGATCAGCAAGATGAAGAAATATGCAGTGGCGGCCGCAGAGGCTGCAGGGCTTCAACCTTCGAATTTCAGCTTTATGCAAGCTGTATGTATTTTTCCTCGAAATGCCATGATATTAATTTGAGGTTTACTAAGTTCTATGTTCACAGGGTAGACACAATCATGTGGGCCCACCATTTTAAATAATATTTAAATCAGGTGGGACCCACATCCATGTGAGTCTTCTGTGAAACCTCTCGCACAAGAATTCTGTACATTCAGCTTAATTGTTTGGTCAATAGGTTGATGCTTTCTGTAATGATCAAGGACTTTCCCCTACAGGCCCGTTCGCTCACGGGCTTTTCTGTGGATATGCATTGTCAACTAGAGGTTGGGCCCCAACGTGGATTTCTTCCATGTCCTAATACTAATTGGGCAAGTTGCTCAATTGGTACCATCATTCAACCTCAAGTTCTACTTAAGGGGATGCAATAGGTTAGAATAACTAGGAATGTGAAATTAAAATCTACATCACCTCCAGAGGATAGTACATAAGCTAATGATGCACGGAATAGTCATGGGCCCAAACTGATGAAAAAAGGGCAAGATGGAGAAAGTCCTTGGTTGTTACACTTTCGGTACATTGGTCTTCTCTCCTCTTACCATAAAACTTAACAATGATAGACACATTCTTTATTGATTCTGCTGAATTGATGATCTTTCTTTGAAGAAACACGGGTACCAAAAAGTTTTGGCTGAATTTGTTAATGTTATGCAGGTTGCAGAGGCTTTGCCACTAGATGATGCTTCTGTTGATGCGGTTATTGGAACACTTGTTCTATGTTCTGTAAAAGATGTTGATATGGCGTTGCAAGGTATACATGTTAGAAATCATAATCTGTAAATGTAGAAAATCTGGACTTCCAAAAGGCTAAATGGTAAAAAATATTCTTCACGACCCATCTAATTGACAAACAAAATGTTATGTCCTAAATTGTGTTGTCTGGTTCTGTAATAGAGAACTGCAATTCGAGTAATTAACATCAGTAATAGGATCTTGTATTTACTTCGAATGCTGTTTGAGGTTAACATATTGATTGTCGTCACTCTACGTTAATAATAGAACATGTGAAAGATGTGAAAAAAAAAATGCAGAAGGTGTAAACTACTGGTCTATCTCACTCCTGTTTGACCTTAGGTGCTAATTTAACGATATATATTTGTTTTCAGAGGTAAAAAGGGTGCTGAAGCCAGGTGGTTTTTATGTTTTTGTGGAACACGTGGCTGCAAATGGTAATAAATCAAATCTCTAATTTTATTTTTGCCAATAAATATTGTTGTACTGAATTCATGCATAACGTCTTCATTCCCTTGCCATCCTCTGGCTGAGGTCTGTTTTGTTGTTATTGGCAGATGGGACAATTCGTAGATTCTTACAGGGGGTTCTTGATCCGTTGCAGCAGATTATTGCTGATCGGTGTCATCTCACCAGGAATACGGGAAATAGTATAGCTAAAGCTGGCTTTTCGGGTCTTGATATGAATGAGGTTGTTTTATCTACTGCAATGATAATGAATCCCCAAATCTATGGAGTAGCTCGCAAGTAGCTCCAAAGTGGCAGTGATTGTTCGTATAAATTACTTTATGCATAGATGAATATTTTGATGCTTTTCTCTGTTATCCCAAGAGCTTGTCAATGTGCAACTACCGATTCAAGGCAGATGAGCGGTAGGTGTGCGGCAGACTCGATTTATCTATAATCTTTGCTATGTTCCTCGCGTGCAAAGTGATATAATTTTGAAATATTCCCCGAGTACAGGGAATATTTACAAAATGTGTACAGGATGCTGCTGTGACAGCATCCTGTGCATTTGTGTGTGTGGGTTTTTTTTTTTCAACTTTGAATCTGTGTTGTTGATTTCGAATTTCTGTATAAATTCTGTAAAAAATTTCTGTACTTGTAAACTAACTCTATAATTTTATAACAGCTTCATTTGAAAATTTTGTTGATCTTATGCCGTTGTGTGTTAATATTGTGTCGGCAATTTGTTCCAGCTCACTGAAGGGCATTGCTAAATCAAGAGAAGTAATGATCAAATTCATCGGTCCTTTTACCATCCTAAAAACTTGCCCCCTGTTTGAGATTTCTTCCACATTTTATAGTTTGGTAATGGAATTCAAAAAGAACATCGAGTTTTGGTGATGATGGAAAATTATAATGTACCATTGTTGGTTATCCGAGGTCCAACATGTCAATTTTTAGCAAAATTCCATACTCAAGAATATTAAATACGTCTTGCTTACAGATGGTTTTAGCAGTAGGAGGGTATTAGGGTTTTATGAACAGATGAAAGTCTCTATATATTACTCTTTTTTTTATAACCATGGATGTTCAGGCAAGTTTGTACGCACCTCGACTAATCACACGAGGTTCTGAAGTTTACGATCGAGTACTCATCTCAATGACTCTAAGAGGTTTCGAACTGATGATCATTGGAGATCAAACACAATGCCTGATCAATTGAGTAACCCCTTAAGATTAAGTCTTTATATATTACTTACATGGATTCCATCTCAAATGTTAATCATATTAAGAGAAGTGAATATTTATAGAATTTTACATTGTGATGGGCTGAGACACTGGGCTGTTTTCAATGGCCTCTTAATGAACTTTTTTTGGGCCAATCCTACATAAGCCCATTAAAGTAGGAGCCCGTTGTGCCCACGATCCAGCCCAACTAAAGTATCCTGATCTATACAACTGGCCAATTCTATACTCCATATCTAACTGGAAACGCTTAAAGAGAAACGGTGTCGCTTACAGTAATGGCTAAAACTCCCAATTGAAAATAAGTAGTGATCGAGTCGAGACCTTTTAAACCTAGTCTACGTCATTCAAGCTTGAGATCCAGTTCTCTTTAGTTTTGTTGAATGCTTTGGGCATCTCAAACCTACAAATAGGACATTGATGACTTACGTTAAGCCATTCTGTAATACAATTGGTGTGAAAAATATGTGAACATGGCAGGTTCGAGACCATTGTCTCCACAGGAATATCTTCCAAGCACACCATACATCTTTCGTCCCCGCTATCGACGACCATCTTCTTCTTCGGCAGCGACATGATCGCCTCCGTGCTTGTAGGTACCATGTTCCCATCCATGCTCGTAAATACGATATGGTGTAGAAGCGAAATTGATTTCTTGAAAACAAGAAGAACGTTGAAAAGCTAAAAAAATATGTGCATAATAATTTGATTGTAATGAATTTGTTAATTGAAAAGTGTACTAAACCTTTATTTATATAGAAAAAATAATCTCCTAATCTTACCAATATAAGGAAACTAAACATAAATTCTTAAAAGGAAAGTAACTTAGAAATCTAATAGGAAAGAAAAATCATATTCTAAATAATAACCAACTTCTATCCTATTTATAATAGGATTGTCATACATCACAATATGTGGGTTTTGTCTCTCTTCCTCCATTGGCCATAATTGCATTCCTTTCAAAAATTAGTAACTACAAAGCGACCGTGTTTCTCTAGTTTTTAAGAAATAGTAAGTAAATTTGAAAATTGAAAAGGGAAAATTATGTGTAATTGAATAAAAAAATTGGACCATCGAGCAAGTTAAATAGCAAAAGTTTCAGGTGCATGTTTTGAGTTTATAGACAATGGCGGACCTACATGAGGCCCAGTGGGGGCCGCCGCTCCCACTCAATTTTCATATTTCCGAATTTTTCTTCAAATTTTTAGATTTTTTAGTCTTTTTTGTCTAGGTATTTTTAGGTTTTCAGATTTTTTTCCAAAATTTTTTGGTTTCGCCCCCACTGAAGTTCTTTTCTGGGTCCGTCCCTGTTTATAGAATGCTTGGATCGTCAAGCGAGTTGAATAAATGCATCTCGTCTCAACCACATGATGTTAGTATGATCGTTTGAATTTCTTGAACCGTTCCTTTCTTGCTTTTAGAATAACTACTATCTTGATGTCAAAATAATTAAGTTATTATAAATAAAACTTTTAATCTTAGCCAAACATGTTCTTAACTCTTGTACTAATAATCTTTTCGGTTAACAAATAATTAGGACTTTTGATAGGAATGGTTGAATTTGTTTTGGTTTTGGGAATAATGAAGGATTAGCACTCTGGCAACCTAAATTTATCTTGAAAAGACCAATAATTAAAAAAGATACCAGCTAAGATGTGGGCCATGATTACTTATAAAGCATATTTATAGTGGAATAATGATTCATATATTTTATTTTTTTAATCCAATTAATCACTTATAAACAATAATAGAAATAGAAAGCTTTCTTATGAAGAAACACTATTGCAAATATGGAATCAATGTAGTAGCAAAGACAGTGTGCCTAAATTTCAAATATATGACAAATTTGTTATATTTTGCTAGTTATTCTTCGAAAGGCTGAAGAGTCGCAAGAGATATTGAAAACATTATAATATAATTAAAATTCTGAAAGGTCGAAATTATTAATTTTTCATTACATAGGAGGAACTCGAGGAATGAAATAAAAAATGGAATTTATTTCATGTGAAAATAGGAAAATGAAGAAATATTATTTTTATTATTTTATTTTTTTACTCAAATCAATATTTTTTATTTTAGACTCAAAACAAAAAGTAAATGTAATCATTAATGAAAAGTTAGTGGGTCGAAAACGAAAATATCGTATATTAGAAGGATATTTGTGCAAATTGCCCGCTTAAATAATCGCGCTATTAGTATTCTCAGTCAAAGTAGGGTTCTCTCCAGAGTATCTCTGTCCAAGAGCGAGCTACTATTTCTCTCTCTACAATTACAGGTAATTTTTAATTTTCACTGTATGCAGCTCACGATTGTAGTACTCGGTTGAGTTTCATTTCTTCAGCGAAGTGCATTTTTGGCCTTTGTTAATCCTATATTAACTGATGTTTTTGTTGTTAATATTTGGTGGCAGATTTTTATTTTTTATGTGGAGTTTCTATTTTCTTAACATTTTTTTTTCTTCGTTTATGGTTTGCATTAATTTTTAATGATTGTGAATGCCTTCTAGATAAAAATAGTATTATTATAGTTGACTGTCTTCTATAGAAGCTTTGGTGCTTTCTAAATTTTGTTCCTTATTTGGGTTTTATCTTCTGTAGCAAGTTGTACAGAGCTCTATAGGTTAGTTTTTGAAGGATAAAATTCTTTTTTTTTTTTATTATTGTTGTTGCTATTTTTTAGATTTTTGAAGTAGGAGTGCTTGGTGAAATTATTGAACTTTAGAAATGAGAATAACTAGAGTCTAGAATTGAGGGGAGAATTTCAATTTTTTTAGAAAATGAAACTTTTGGGTTCTCTATACTATTGGTTGCATATCTGTTACTTCTGCATTCTTTAAATCTATACAGGGTATTATTATTTTTATTCATTTTCAGCTGAACATTTTGTCAATAGATTTTTTTTTCTTTTGATTTGGTATTTTAATGCATGGTAAATATGAATTTCAATATTTTCTATTCAGTTTACACTATCTATATTTCTTCTTTGATTTCGGGTGTTGGACTTTTGTTTATTTCAACATATTTCAGTAGGGGGAGAGAATCAATAAATTTGAGGCTAAATGTACTGGTGAAGCATGTTGGATGTGCATTTTTCCGTGGGGATCAATCTCGATCAGACTTGGGCTTTTGTGGATCCAATTGTCTCATAATTTTGTCAGGTTATAGCTGATGTGCTGATGAAAATTAATTTACTGTGAGAAGCCTGACTTTAAGGACTTGGGAAGGAAAAAAGAAAAAAGGATTAGTCGTTGTAATCCTTTGAGCCTTGCAAAGATTGAGCTATCTGAGCAGCGATTAGGTTTCTGGTGAATCTTGTGAAAGATAGCTAAAACGGGGTCCCTTTGTTGTGTGGCTGCAAGGCCACATGGATCTAATACTCCCAACAGGGAGTGGTCTGTGGGGCCAGACGAACCCTACTGGCGAACTAATACAAGCTTTTCACCACCTCCATCAAGATGGGATTTTGGTTTCCATTATGAAGAAGCATTGTCATTTGGTTCTCATGATGGTGTTCATTTGGGTTCTACCACATCAACAAACAGCAGAGGAAGTAGAAGTTGGATGAGAGGAAACAATCTTCCTAATCCCCAATATCTTATATCTGACAATGTTGGTCCATATTTTAGTCCATCGGACGTCTCTCCTTCTCAGCAGTGGACTCCCCCAGCAATACAAGAAATAAGTGCTGATGATTATGGTACTTCAAGGAGAGGTATGAAAGTCAATATTTCATTTTGCTCGCGATATTTTTCACATTCCGAGAACTGTATTTATTTTGTATAGGCAATTTGCTGGTTGTATGCATCTTTTTTTCCTTTTCTACTGTTTTGAACCAATCGTGCCACATTACATCTTGAAACAATTTTCAATCTATTTGTTGCACTACTTTTGCTTTTGTCAATAACTGCTACTTTGCTAATGTTGCCTAGATTTCTATGAGATTGCTCTATTCATCCATAAGGTCGCTCCACCTGGAGTGATGTTTTACTTATGGTTTATGGGTGAAAATTTTCAGCACCTCAACAGAAAATCCCCCTTAAAGAAGGATCAGAGAGAGGGAGGGAGGGAGAGTCCACGGGATGATAGCGATTCACTATTCTACCTTTAGTCCTTATCTTTTTGCCGAAGTCATGAATGAACTTGGCATTATATATTAAAGTTGAGGATCATTTGGGTATGTTATTCGTTGAAGGCATAAATGAAACAAAAAAGAGCTAAAATCGTAAGTTACAACTTTGAATTACTCTGAAATTTAAATTTTTTAGGTCAAGTAAAATGTAGGACTAAAGACTAAAGCAAGTTAGATGAAATTGAGAAGCGCTACAAGAATTTTGTTTAATAAGATCCTATAAGGTTAATAGGCCCATTGTACATAAATAAATATTTGACCTGCTTTATGATAGGGAGCAGTGTGCTCCTAATAGAACAAAATGTCCAATAGATGAATGTCGTTGAAATGAGAGTGGTAAGATGAATGTGTGGTCATACTATAGTGGATAAATAAGATATGAGAATATACAACAACTAGAGGTGGCATCAACTAAGGATAAATTAAGGGATTGACAACTTAGGTAGTTGGGACATATGTAGCATAGATCTATAGAGGCACTCCTTTGTATGGAAAAGGATTTATGGCCTGAATCATGCCTTCAATTGGATGGGATGAGACCATTTTCTCTCTATTGATTGCATATGATATGAGAATTGAAACTATCTATGTTCATTCTCTTGAATGTTCACGAGAATAAGCACTCCATTAATTAGGTTGATTTGCTATTGGCAGTATTTCCTTAAGAGAGATCTTATATTCTTCCATGTTTTGTTATTTATAAGGTGCTAATTTTGTTGTTTTTATCCGCCCTTGACAGATGTTTCGAGGCCATTATCTCTTTCACCAATGATGGAGGTATTTTGTTAGTTTTTGGTTTCATATTCTGTTCATAACTTCTTATTCATCTTGTTGAATCGAATTTTATCACTAAACTGAGAACTTTACAGGGAACGTTGGCAGCTAGAGACAGTGGGGACTCTACTTCATCCCAATCAGACAGTAGTCGTGATTACGAGTCCATGGTTAAGTCACATCACCTTAACTTCTCAAGCCGCCGCAGCTTTATGTCTAAAGCAGTTCATCCTTTGTCCTTTCCATCAGAAACATCCACTAGACAAGCTGCTTGTGTCGCCCCTGCTCGGCTGTCAGAATTAGATGTCATTTCTGCACCAGAAGATAGACATAGTTCGACTGTTAGTGGTTGTGCTGAGCTGACTGTAATATCTGAGCCCTTGGATTATGATCTTTTTAATAGATCATGTAGTACATCCGATTGTTTCAAATGTGGATTGTGTGAGAGGTTCCTTTCACAGAGATCCCCTTGGAGTTCTAGGAGGATTGTCAAAAGTGGAGACATGCCAGTTGCTGGAGTCCTTTCATGTAGTCATGCATTCCATGCAGAGTGCTTGGAGCAAATAACACCAAAGGCATATAAGAATGATCCTCCATGTCCCATGTGTGTCAAATTTGAAGAAGAAAATTCTCCTGATCAGCGAATTTTTTCCAAGTTAAGAAATAGTTTCCCTCGTCTGAAACCTTATTGTGAAGATGGGTCATCTAAGCCTTGGGGATGTGCACAGGGCGGGGATTGTGTTGAAGGGGCATTGCACACACCTGCTTGCAATAAATTACTGTCACTTAATCGTAATAGATTTAGAAAAAACCTTTTCTTAAAGGGCAACCCAGGTCGGAAATTCCCAGGGAAGTTAAGCAAAAGTGGCCCATATGCTCCACAGCTGGTCAGATCTGTCGAACATGGAGCTTCTGGATCCTCCTCAACAACAGAAGGTTTGGGTTTGAAGTGACGCCAAAGAACTGACAGAGACTGGTATTGTTTAAGGGGTATATGATCTTCCTATCTGCTGTTTAATTCTGTCTTTAATCTGATCAGATGTGTGATGAAACAGATTTGGCTATTCAGTCATGTTGTTTGTAGTGTACTTTTAGCTGCCTAACTTATTAGGTTGAGAATGTGGTTTTATCAGTAGAAATGGCCCCCAAGAGTTGCATTTTATTGCTACTTATTCATCTTTTATCTCAATACTTAAAACAGCTGCCAAAGTATGCTGATGATATTGATATATTGTGCTTTTATACTGATGTTATTCAGTCAACGCCCGAAGTGGACACAGGGTGTTCGATTGTTGTAACGTGCAGCCTGCAAACAAGTCATCTGATCAGTGTGTTCTTCCGAGAAACCCAGAAAACTTGTGAAGTTACTGAACTATAACCCTGTGACACACAATCTAAGCTGTTTGATATCCCAATATTCAATGTTATGAAACTCGAACTGGCTTGGCTAGTTCAATCGGAAAAACTAATTCCTGGGATTGAAAAATCAACCTCTGATTCAGTGTCGGCTGGACTATTTGATCTTTAACTCGTTAATTCTCAACCTCTTTCATGTCAATGTCCGGGGCACGTTTATTGCTCCTAATGCTCTGCCATGTTAGGAAAATGCATCACCCACCACCCACATGGTTTGCATCAAGTGGACTTGAACAATGAAATTAGCTATAGAAAAATGGTTCCTACTGTGTACATTTCAAATCTAGTGATTTAAGTAGGGGACGTGAACATGGTTTCAATTAGTTATGGTTCCAAAAGAACTGAATAGTATAAAGATTTAGGGTTTCATCTTAAAAGGTCAACCTTGTTAAGAGGAATAGTCCAAACTCTTATAAATTGGTCTATGTTTTTCATCTTTATTCGATGTGAAATTTTATTCATTAACATGCTTGTTCACGAAAATATGTTTCAGATTTAAATCACCGCAAGTGAACGGTTCGTTGACAAGTAATAAAGTGGAAATCTTAAAATTTCGAGTATCGTTTTTACGAGAATTGATTTAATTTGATTTTTATTATCGTGACCTTAGCCGAATCTATTAAATTTGAGATGTGTTTTTCAGTTTCTACTATTAGACTAAAAATAGCATGCAAATCAAACTAAAATTATGACTTAAATGCAAAAATGACGTTTCAATGCAAAAGATTTGAATGAAATTAATGTATGAAAAAGAGCACTATGATCCCGAATCACGAAGCAAAGTTCCCTTTTAACCCCTATTTCACAATTTGATAACATGATAAATTGGTTGAAGAATCAATGATTCTAACTTATTCAACAACCTCTTTCTAGTAGAATTGAACTTATTCTAGTATACCATTTGACTAT
>CAIGRQ010209858.1:0-19581 GCA_903798375.1 Fraxinus sp. D2006-0159 | reverse complement strand
TTGAAAAAAAAAAAAAAAAAGGCAACTTGTTTGTTGGAAAATCAAACAAAAGAAAAAATGAACGGGACAGAATCATGAATACATAATGAGAGGTGATGGTGAGTGAATGAGTATTGAATTTGTGAACGAAAAGAGGAGCGTGTTTCCAGAAAATCTGCTCCCTCTCTCCATCTCTCTTCGTTCTGTGTAATTTATGCGGGGGCCCTCACTCAACTCTCTCTGGAAAACATTTTTTTTCTTCATTTTTTTGCTGTTTCTTTGTTGTAACACCCACCCAACACATCGTCCACTCTCATACCAGAAGGGACCAATCATTCTATGATCGACCTAATAGATCTGTATATCTACCGTATACCTCAGCATTAGAACCCAGAAAGCATTTTTGATATTTGTACATATTCAAGATCAAAATTTGATCAATATCTTCCTTCTATATCAGCATTTTGAACAACACCCAGAAAGCATTTTTGACATTTATACATATTCAAGATCAATTATTTCTGTTTTTGATAATCTGATCGAACTTTTGTCAACGATCCCTTAAAGGTATTGCATTAAGTTGAAAGTTCTGTTTTTTGGGCATTTGTGAACATGTATAAATCGGTATTTTATTTTTACGGTTTTTATTTATTTGTAGTTAGATAAGGCTTTTCAACTGCAGGATCAAGAGGGATTTAGTTTCTTGAATCTGTCTCTGAGGTCTCGACTTCTGTGATTATTTAAAATTTTTGCTGATTATTTTTCACTGCTTCAATTGAATCTTGAAAGAAAAAGGAGAGCTTGTTTATAGTTTGATGATCTTAATTGGAGTTTTCCTTCTGATGGTGACGGTGTTGTTTGGCTTGAAATTAAAGGCTACAAGGAATCTATATATGATGAAGTTTCCAATTTATTTCTGGATTTTGCATTTTCTGTTGATCATTTAACATTTTCATTCCACCAACTTTTATTATTTCATGATTTTGCATATACTGGTGCTCTGTTTTTGTGCAATATTGAATACGCTAATATTTTGTCCATCCTGTTAGTATTTCGCCAAACATTGTATCTATTTATTACTCAAATGTGACAGAAAATGTGTTCGTGCTTTTACACATCAGTGCTGAGTTCCTCAGATTCGGAATCAGATATATTTTTCCATCAAATTTGATTGATTGATTTGTATTGGTTGAAATGAGGAGATTTTGCTTCATTAATTAATTTGTTGTTGATTGCATTGATAGATTTCTATGAATTAGCACTTAACCTTTTGATTATACTCTTTTGTATAAGTTTTATGATTTATCCTCATCCCTTTGTATTTGGTTTTAGCATTTTGCCTCCTTGAAAACGCTACAATATCGTTGGACATGGAGTTCTGGAGTTGAGGAAAGCTTGTATGGTCCTTGAGGTCCATTACTAACTTACAATTCCGGCAAATTTTCAAGTTCAACAATGAAATGAATAATTTATACAATAAAAAAGAAAAAGAAAAATGAATAGAAATATATTGGGGTAAATAGGGGATTTCAAAATTACTGTCTAAAACAAGAGATGTGCATTTTTCACCACTAAGTAAATGCTAAAAAAGAATTTAGCTTATAAACTTGTAAAGTTCCTAATCAATTTCCTGTTGCTGTTTGAGTAGTTTCCCCTCAATTAAATTGTAGTATTTCAGTTCATTATATGATAGTATGTGATTTTTATGTTGGCCTTTCCATATTTCATGCAAAGAACAATAATTCATAATTATGGCCATCATTGGTAAACCAACTTGCTAGAAATAGTGGACGTGTGGTCACATGCTGCCGAAGAAATGTAATATGACTGTTAGTCTCTAGCGTTTGTGTGCGGAAAATGAGCCGAAGAAATGTAATATGACTGTTAGTCTCTAGCGTTTGTGTGCGGAAAATGAAATAAAATCCTAAATTCCTTTAAAAGGAAAGCAGGGGAATAGCTTCAAAACACAAGTTTGAACGTGGTTTTAAGAAGATTTGTGTGCATTAGAATGTGGCAACTGAAATAAAATACTCGTTACCTTTAAAAACACTGCAGGGGAAATAGCTTAATAACACAAGATTGAGTGTGGTATAATAAGTGTGAATGGTGTATGTATATGCAGGCAAAGGGTGTGATGATAAAATTCATTTCAGGCTATATAAAGCAATAGGCAGGGCATGTACAAGCAACTCAAGTGTTGCATTCTTAGAAACCATGGCATAGTAACGAGACACCTTAGTGTATTTTTTACATCTATAAAGAAGGGTGGGAAATGAAATCTATCTCTCCCATGTTTTTTTTTTATTAAATCTGAAAAATCCATTTCATTCATATGCATAATATCATACAATTTCACGAATCTTTCTATTTGATATATCCCCAACTTTGGCTTGATAAATGCTTCTAATAGTCAATTATTTTTATCATGCTCCTGCTTTCTCCTACGAGGAAAATATTAATTTGAAATATTAAGTAAAAGAAAGGAGAAGTAAGCAAATTAATCAAAAGTGAGAAAAGGGAATTGTGGAAGAAAGGAAGAAAGGAAGAAAAGAAACACATGAGATATGTGCTGGATTGAAGGTCAACAGTAGCAACAAAAATATCAGTCAGTTTTGTAATTAGATTCTGGAGTTTTATAACCTTGACTCTCCCTGTATATATTTTAATCAAATTTTGCAGGTGGAAGATGGTTGATTACGCACTTCCTTCTTCATCAGGACTTCCCTAGTATATTAAATAGTTTTAGAAATGTTTGGAGGTAACAACAAGAATTCTGCAGTCCTACCTTTCCTTGACAACAAAAGTTTCCTGTGTCCTGCCGAGGCCTCAAATCAGCCGCAGTTATATCGAAACTGTAAGTCATAAAATATTATCATATCTGGGATATTGATTTGNAGTTTCCTGTGTCCTGCCGAGGCCTCAAATCAGCCGCAGTTATATCGAAACTGTAAGTCATAAAATATTATCATATCTGGGATATTGATTTGTGCAAAGATTTTATTCTATTTGTGTCTATAAGGTGATGTATATGGATGCACTTTTTACTGCAATTACACAAGTTACTGGCTTTCTGGTTCCTCCTCACTAGATATTTTCCCTCTGAACATGGGATAAATAATTATGATGATTGAGTACCTAGAGTTGCATGTGAAGTGCATTATCAGGTGAAACATGCTGGAGATGGTTCTACCTTCTGAGTTTAAGATGGTCATGATTGCAAAACTTTCTGAAATGTACATTTTTTATATTAAATTTGACAAGTCAACATTTAGGGCATATTTTGTTTGCAGGATTGGATTGGTCTGGATTTGACAAGATTTAGTTTCTTTTTCTTTTTCTTTTTTTGTACTTTCCTGTTCAATCTATCCAACCAAAAAAGCCATCCAGACACCCTGGTTAATTAGATAAGTGGTATACTCCTGTAACCTCTTATATAATTTAGTTACTTTCATCATCTTGTAATTTATGGCTAAAGATATCTTCCTCTCTCTTATAGTTGTTCTAATTTTTTCACGGTATTAATAGTAACATCAGTGGCCACATCTAGTTCTCAGAGTGCTATGCTAGCATTATTATGGGTTGATGTGTTAAAAAAAAATTGATGTCATTGGGGTTTCATTGACATGGCATTAGACTAAATGGAGTGGAAAAAAAAGATTGATGTAGTTGGTTCATGTTTATTGGAAGACTTGGTGACGTAGAACAGGAAAGAAGAAAAGTAGGAAAGAGAAAATATAATTGTAGAATTGAGAGAAAAAATGTAGCAAGAATGTAAACATCACTGAATCTGTCAAATCAATTGATACACAAATGAAAAAATTTATCAAGATTCTTTTTCATCCACTTGAAATTTTCAAAATAGTAATTCCAATTGTGTCGAACTTTCCATTTTGGAATGGTGGAGCAAAAGGACGAATAAGCCCGAGGAGGGACTTATCTCACATGAGCTAGTTGGTGAGGTCAATAACTACAAACTCACTCATGGGAATCATTTGAAGCATTATGGACTAGATCACGGAACATACACAACATTACGAGGTGAAGAGCCTTATATCGAGATGCCAAACCTTACCGTCAATGTGAGCTCTTGGGGTCCACATTAGTGATAAATGCTAGTCATAGACATATTACATATAATAATATTGGAAAGTTGCCAAAATAGCAAAATAGAAAACTTTGATAACTTAGAAGCAATAATTATGAAATAATTCTGAATTAATCATAACCTACTTCCTAATTATAGTATGTATCTTTGGTAACTCTTCATTGATATATCTGGGTCAAATTTCTAAATTGCCATTTGAATTTTCTCATATGTTTTCAAGTCACTATTGAATTTTAAATTTTTTAGAATTTCCATTAAACTTTTCCAAAATGAATCTGAGTTACCATTGAACTTCAAATGTTTTTTGAGTTTTCATCGAGTTTACCAAATTTTTATCCCATATTTGCCGTTTTAAAAGTTAACTTGATGACATATTAGACAATTTTTTTACACATGGCATGCTTTTGACGTTAGTGTATGCCACATCATCAAAATCGCGAGTGCTGTGCATTTTCAAATGGTGAGTGGTGGATGAGATATCGTTTGGCAACTCGAAAAAATTTTAAAGTTCAATGGCAACCGGAAAATATTTGGGTAAGTTCAATGACTATTGAAATTTTTTTTGACCCAAATATCTATCACAATCTTCATTGCTTACTGCTTAGCTTCTAGTAGTTGTTGGTCCACATCTATTTCGATCAGGTATGATGTGGCTGCATAGGAAGTTTTCCTCCCAAAAATCAGAGAAGTAAAGGCATAAGAAGCTTGTTTAATATGATCCTAGATAATGTGGGTTAAGACTTGGGACGAACTATTCAAGAAGGGTTTTCTCCAAGAGGGTAGTCTTTCAATGTGCAGCAATATAATCTGAATATGGGATTATATTTGTACTACTTGGGTCTTGGAATAAAATCTTTATTGCCTTCTAATGTTAATGAGCACTCTTTGATGTGTTCTGTTCTATTTGTTTCCCAGTGCCGATTGATTTTCATGTCGGATCAGTAAATTTTCTTCAAAATAAGCATGGCAGTCTAGGTCTCCCACCTAATGAATGTGGCAAGGACACAGAAGCTATCTTGAGGCGGCAGAACCTTCGAATTTACTTAAATAACAACATTTGTCATGATGCCGCCGATGGACTGAGAAGCATTTTGAACCAGAATCCTGTGTCGACTGGTTTAAGGTTGTCTTATGATGACGATGAGCATAACTCCTCTATTACTTCTGCAAGTGGAAGTATGATGGCTTCATCATCAATCATTTCATCTCTAAGAAATGACATCAAAACAGAATTTGATCAGCAGAATGAAGAACTTAAAAACTATATCAGAATTCAGGTACTTTTCGCTGTTTCTTTTTTTGAACTGTTTAATTATATGGCCAACCATCATTCTCTATCCAAATAAATCCCTCTATCGAGTTAATCTACACAATTTAATTTTTCTTACAACTTGCTGTATCCTGATTGTCTGCCCACTAATTTTAATTTTTTTGAACAGCAAGAACATATAGCAAAAGGGGTAAGTGACATGAAGCAGAGACACACAAATTCTTTGTTGACTGCTCTAGAGAATTGGGTCGGTAAGAAGTTGCAGGAGAAAGACCTCGAGATTGAGAGCATAACTCGTAAAAACCGGGAACTTGTTGAGAGTATGAAGAAAGTTACAGCTGAAGCCCAGAGTTGGTTCTATATGGCCAAGTATAACGAGTCAGTGTGTGACGTGCTAAAAACCAATCTCCAACAGGCAATGCAAGACTCTAACCAAGGGAAAGAAGGATTCGGAGATAGTGACATGGATGATGCTGCATCTTTTGTTGATCCAAACAATTACCTAGGCTTACCAGGTGGGTCAGGCAAGCCTAAATCAGTTAAGAATAATATGGTTTGTAAATTATGTAAAACAAAGGAGGTGTGTATATTGTTAATGCCTTGTAGACACCTCTGTCTGTGTAAAGATTGTGAAGGTTCTGTTCATCTGTGTCCTGTATGCCGGTCGATAACCACTGCTCATATCGAGGTGTACTTGTCATAAAAAATTATGTTTTTGATTTGGCATTTCACTTCTCATCATAAACTAAATGTTTGTTATCAAATTTAAAAAGTGTGGAAATGGATTGGTGGGGTTGTTATTTGGATGAAGCCAAATGTTAATATGTTTGGTACGTTGGATTGATGATAATTAAAGCACGGGCTAGGAAAAATAAACTAGCTTGTGAACATGAAGCTCAGGGAAGATTCACGGAGTTGGTTGTTTACCATGTTAAGTTCTCAGCATTGCATCTTGAAGGAACAGTCGTGAATCTATTGTGTTCATGGATCAACAGTAATTGAACTTGCCTGAGATGCATTTGTAGACATTCGATGTACTGTTGGAAAAACACCTCGTATTGTATTTATACAGAAAATCGATTATGCTCCCGTGAAAGTAGTAGAATTCATTTGTTCATCAGAAGGCAACAATGTTTAGAATTTTGGAACAAAACCATGCTCAATGAATGGGAAAAAAAAAAAAAAACAAGAACAATTCTTCCAACATAGAATCAATGCCTATAAATACCTCATTGAAAATCCATCTTCTTTTCACTAATTGTTGCCTCTATCTTATTCTTCCTCCAATCCTTGAGGCTGTAGACTCGATGAAGGAGACTCTTCCGTGATTTTCGAGGTATTATGACCATCTGATCCCATATCGATTGAAACCTCGAGTAGAGGTGATGATCAGAAATACTGAAGCTTTTTGGAAGCAATGAGTAAATTTTCGAGAGGAACAATTTTTTACCTTTTAACTCTTCTAGCACCGGATTTTCAATCACAAGATTTTGCAACGTAGAATCTGTCACACAGGTGTTTATTAGTCTCAATGATCTCAAATTTCTGAGGGACAGAATCTCAATCTCACATCCCCCCCTTCTTCACCCTTCCACGCAAAATATTCAAGTTTCGGCGCATTGACGATGTTGAGCTTCTTAATAGGACACTGATAAATATGCAATTCAGTGAGTGTCTCCTTGGAAATTTCAAGTTCCAGCCCTCCCTTCAATGATTGAAGACGTAATTTTTTAAGTATGGGGCAACCGCAAATTATCTTTTCCAACGTCGCGCAACCCATCACTGTGTTTCTTAAAACTAGTTCTTGAAGTGAAGGCAGACTCAAAGAAACTGAAATTTCTATAAAATAGAAGCGGACAATCTCCAGTTTTGTGAGTGATTTTGCAGTAAAGATAGAAACACTCAATGCAGGAGGGACTATAGGATAGTATCTTTCCGCGTTAATAATGCTCAATTCTTTCACGTTACTTCTCAAGGCCAATCCTATCCAGTTCCAAACAATATTTCTCTAGTCGACAATCTTGCTCATATGCACGCAGACCCTAAATTTTTTGATGCTTAAATCACTGAAGTTCCTTTTACGACGTACTAAAGTCTCTTCCAAGAATTTCCATATTATTCGATCGGTGACAAAGGAATCCTGATCAAAATTGTAAACGGGGGACGAATACCACAAGGATCTCCATCTTCTGGCCAGAAAAGTGGTCATTCTAGCATCTTTCGCCGGAAGAAACGACATAATATGATGACAGATGGTAATTCTGAAATCCTGTCAACATTGTTTGTAGAGAGTTCTTGATCATCTTTCTCCATGTTTTGACTTGTTCTAGCTTTCCTGGTGAGTGGTGAAGCAAACCCTAATATGTACAAAAACTCTAGGTACAATTTTTCTCAACTTTTTTTTCTCTCATTTTCGTCTTCAACATTCCATTAATTAGTACATCTTATTCTCAACAATGATTTTCATCTAGATTCTATTAAATTTAGCCTCTTTTTGACAACTATTATATATTTCAAAACTCTTTATTCTATATATTCATTTTCAATTACACATTCACATAATAAAATATTATGTACGTAAATCCAAAATTTTTACATACTTTTTAACTGCACATTTTCCAAAAATTCACTATTCAAAATTTTATTTTAACCAAATAATGACGATCGAACAGGGGTTAGAAAAGTTTTTAATGAAAGTTTCCTCAATAAGCTTGCTCGGGAGGCTTTATACAAAGTCTTACAAAAGAAGCCTTAAATGCTAACGGAATATTTGGATGCAAATCGTCATCAGGGAAATATGCGCTAATTAATGAAATGTTAAGGATAATAATGCGATAAAAAAGATGGGGACATAATTGTGAAGAGAAGTAAAGATGAGGAACCTTTAATGCAATTGAAATATAGTTATTTACATAAAACAAATGTGGTGTCAGTATAATTATTCTAATAATTGTTTTTAAATATAATTGCCCTAAAATCTATTTCATACACTGTATGTCAATGTATTAGGCCTCGATCAATCAAGCCCTTCATATATATATGTGTGACCTTAAAATTAAGAGTTACACTACACGTACAGCCTATGAAATTCACAAGCCACTCACATGCACAGTGGGGTGGGTTTTTCTTTTCTATTTTTTATTCATGGGTGGAGCCCACCCCCATGTGAGAAGCCTGGTAATAGCCCGTGAAATTTTCCCTTTACGTGGGGATTAGCTCTAAATTTAAGGACTTAATTGATTAACATATATTCGACACAAAATAAGTTTTGTTTGTTGTTTGAGAATTTAGTACAAGGTCAAAGGCACTTGATTGATTTAAGCATCGAAAATTTAGGGTACATATGAGTCATGTCTACGGACTTTCGTGGTATGGTTTGAAAATGAATAGAATATGACTTGAAAAATAATGTGCGAGTATTGAACTTCATCAACAAAAGAAGACATTATATAGTCCCTTCGGCATTGAATGATGCTCTCTTTACTTCAAAATCAATCACTAAATTGGAGATTGTCATTTTTTTTTTTAAATGAAATTTAGGTTTCTATGATGCTGCCTAAGCTTTGAGAACTTGTTTTAAGATACACGACAGTAGGTAGCTTAACATTAGAGCTTTTTCCTTGCGGATGCACCAAATCTTGAAATTTTCTTTTTCGAGGGGAAAAGAATAGAACGATATAAAATTAGAATTTCATCGTTTGGAAATTTGAGATCACTGAGGCTAATAAAAGCCGGCGTGACACATTCCATGCTGCAAGATTTAGTTCTTGAAAGTCCACTCCTAGAGAAGTTAATGGTAGGAGAATTTTCTATTTACAAAATTTGCTCATCGCTTCCCAAAAGCTTCAGTATTTTTGCTTGTTCGAGTGTGAAGCATTGATTGAGGTCAAAATAGATGTCTCAAATCCATTGGGATTAAAGTACCATGAAAAAATGATCACTTTTTATCTGTAATATCATCGTCTCTATTCAATAGTTCAACCAGTTATCGGGAATCAGATAGTCATAATTCCCCACTTTGGTACACTAAATTGAAAGACTTGTGCAAAAAAATTCAGCATTTGAAAGAAATGCGACATGTGCACGGTCTCAAGAATTTGGAGGTCAAGATTTCACTCGACAATGTCAATATAACATTTGGAATATAAAGGTGATGCTTCAACTTCTTGGTGGAAATGCTCCGAGGATTTCAGTTAAGAGTACTTCAATTTTGTGAAATATGTCCCTGTTTGGCCCCCATTTTGGGGTGTTGAAAATTTTTAGAATATTGATTGATGAGAGAATGTATGGTAGAAAAGTAATGAAAAATTTTAGATTTGTGTGTAATATTATTTTATTCGATGAATGTGTGGTTGAAATGAAGAGAAAAAAAATTAATGTAATGTAATAAAAAAAATGGATGCCAAAGGGGAGCAAAATGTTACATAATTTGAATTTTGATCGTTCTCATACGACCAAGAACTTTAGATTATTTACTAATTCCTAGTTGCAAATCTAGTCAAAGACAACAAGGGTTAGAAATTTATGGGAACAAACCTTGTTAGAAATTTATGGGAACAAACAAACTAGAATTTAGTTATTCACATATTTGATGTGATAGTTTGTGTTTTAATTTCATTATAAATAGAGGTCAAATTTATGTTTGTTGTTAAATTTTCAATAAATATAAACAAAAATATATGGTTAGTACAATTCTGCACACATGTTTTGACACAACCTCATAACTCGTCAGCTTAACGAATAAGAATTATAACAAATGTGCTACACTTACAGCACTTAGAGGGCTGTAAATTTACAACCCTCTCTAATTAGTGTGTGACCTACTAATTAATTAATTAGTGGGTAATTAGTGGGTCATAAACTAATTAAAAATGATGTACAAGTGACTTTTTTGAATTATAAATTCAAAAAGCACATAGTTCAAACTATCAAGTTATAGTGGTGAGCGACTCATCATCTATAAATTTTAAAAGTAATGTTATATGTACATGATGATATATATAAGAGTTTTTTTGACTAGATTGATTTGGTTGATTTGCCCAACTTCGATCCATTTGAATTTTTTTTTTTTTTAATTATTATCTGAAATGGTCTTTTCCAATTTTGACTTTTTAAGCCTTGTATGGTCCTTACTTTGACAGCTAAAAAATAAATAATTAATTTTAACCATATATTTTATGACGGTTGCAACTTCATCAACTTCTCAATTGCATATTTCATAAATTTTTATTAAAATTTACTAAAAATCTGATTTCTAACAAAATCGTAAAAGGACTTAACAAAAATATGTTAAAATTTTATCAACTTTTTAACCGATTAAATTTTAATTTTATACGCACATTTACTGTTATGCTCAACTTTTATTAGTTTTTTAATCCTAGGTTATTTTATTTTTATTAAAATATGCTAAAAACTTATCAAAAAGCTTCCAATGATATAATTTACTTGAAATCTGAACAAAAAAATTAAACTGCAAACCCTCTGCTAAAATTCCTCAAATATTAATTGACATTTCTGCTCTGTGCCTACCATAAAACCGACGCTTCTTTCCAACAAGAACATATTTGAGATCAGTTGTACTTTGTATCATTCTGTTTTAACCTTCCTGACCATGTATAACCAATGAAAACCCAGAAAGTTTTATCCTTTGCAAGAACCATAACATTTTTTACTCAGAAACGCACGCTCCTAGTTTTACCACATTCTTTTCTACCGTCACACTCTTTACACGAACTTCATCGTGCTAGTAGGAATGTTTACATGTATAACAAAGCCATTGATGAATTAATAAAATCTGGATCTTTTGATCATGCCCTTAAACTGTTCTACGAAATGCCCAAACGCGATGTCGTTACATGGAACATTATGATTTTGGGACATTATAGAAATGGACTTCCAATAATATCTTTATATTTTTATAATCAGATGATTTCGGAGGGAATTATTGAGAATCCGTCAACTTTTACGTCTGTTTTGAGCGTGTGTTGTAATGCAAGGCTGTATAGAGAAGGACTTGTAGTTCATTGTAGAGCGATTGTTTTGGGCTTAAGTGTGAATATTTACATAACTTCTGCACTTACTGATCTATATATGAAAATGGGAATTTTTGATATTGCTTTAAGATTGTTTAATAATTTGCCAGAGAGAAATTTGGCAACATGGAATGTTGTTTTACGTGGGTTTTGTGATATGGGTAGATCGAGAGAGATGTTAAGGTTGCTTAGAAATATGGTATTGGAGGGTGTGGAGCCTAATGGTCTTAGTTTTTGTTACTTTATTCGGGGTAGCAGTTATGAGAGGTGTTTGGATGAAGGAATACAGCTACATTGTTGTGTCACTAAGAAAGGATTCGTTGAATCAAATTTGTTTGTAGCCAATGCTTTGGTGGATTTTTACTCTGCTTGTGGGGGTGTGGTCGATGCTTGGAAATCTTTTCAAGTTATTCCACCTGAGGATGTGATTTCTTGGAATTCAATGATTTCGGTGTGTGCAACAAATGGTTTTCTGATTGATGCCCTTGAGTTCTTTGAAAGAATGCATTTTTGGGGCAAGAAGCCGTCAGCTTGTTCATTCTTAGGATTCTTAAAGTTAGCTGGTGCAACAAAGAATATAATACTCGGGAATCAAATTCATTGTTGCGTTTTGAAATTGGGTTTTGATATTGACAATGCCCTTGTTCTCTCTGCGTTGATTGACATGTATGGAAAATGTGGAGACATCGAGAGCTCGGTGGATATATTTGAGAATGTTCCAAATAGAACTCTCGAGTGTTGTAACTCACTTATGACATCTTTGCTTCGATGTGGTCTAATCGATGATGTGATTGAGTTGTTTGGTCTGATGATTGATGAAGAGATTGGATATGATGAAGTTAGCCTCTCCTCAACTCTGAAAGCATTGGCGGTGTCTGCTTTTGCTAGTTCCACAAGCTGCATGTTGCTGCATTGTCAAGCATTAAAATCTGGGTTTGAATCTGATAATGCAGTCTCCTGTTCTTTGATTGATGCATATTCTAGATCTGGTGAAGTTAAATTTTCCCGCCAGGTTTTCAATCAGCTTTCCTTACCAAATGCCATTTGTTTCACATCTATTATCAGTGCACTTGCACGAAATGGAATGGGAATGGAATGTCTGGTGATGTTTCGTTCTATGATACAAAATGGTCTAATACCTGATGAAATAACATTTTTGTGTATACTAATGGGGTGCAACCATTCAGGACTCGTAGAAGAGGGAAAATCGCTCTTCTATTTGATGCAAAATGATTATGGGATACACCCAGATAGGCGGCATTATTCGTGTATGATTGATCTTTTGGGTCGTGTTGGTTTACTACATGAAGCAGAGCAGTTGCTGAAAGAAGAACCGAGGGATGGAAAATCTGCGATATGGAGCTCAATGTTACGGAGTTGCAGGATTCACCAAAATGAACAAGTGGGAAAGAGAGCTGCTGCAACACTAATGAACCTTGAGCCAGAGGATCCTGCTGCTTGGTTACAAGCTTCAAGTTTCTATTCTGAAATTGGGGATTTTGACTCTGCAACACGATTCCGGGAGGTTGCTGTGGCAAGAAAGATTAGAAGAGATATAGGTCATAGTTTGATTGAGGTGCATGCTCACCGGTAAACATGCACCATAAATAATAGGTGGTTGACACAATCTGGTACGAAGAATACCTGGAAATACAGAATACTATAGCATCTGCCATTTTCAGATACCTTCTTTGAGAAGAATATGATATTGAACTGGAAGAATTGATGCCTTTGCTGTTGTTAGTAATTAATTTGAAATTCCGACTCCACGAACTGGAATTTAGAACTGATAAAACACAGATTTAAACTCTTAAGGGCTTAATTCTGTTCTTTTTACATGTTTACAGCATCTTTAGTTTAGTCTAAAGAAGAACTTCGCATGAATATCTGGAAAGCCAGTAGCTGAATTCCACACTCCCTTGAGGTTTAATCAAAACAGCCTGAGGATCAAGAATTGGATAGTAATCATATCATTCTGTGGCTGAAAGTTTTGACATCAGATGAACGTCATCTTTTATCAATTATACCATAGAAATATTAGGAACGTCAAAGAGAGAATTTCATTCTCTGCTGTTGGAATGTATTATGTAGTCCTCTGTTTCATTTTCTTGACAGACAATAGGACTTACTGAATGGAAACAGTATCGCTCCAAGGAAAGTTCTTGATATCAGTGATGGACAAGGTAGTGCTAGATCCGGCCAGTACTATCAAAGCTACTGGACATTGATGGTTGAACTTGTGAGTACTAACATACCTATCCAGCTGTGAATACCTGCATTTTAACAATACATTGCTCTTAAAACTGTGTCTTAGATTTAGTTTAGGCAATCACCTTAATACCAATGCCTCATATTTTCTTGTGCTCTGCACGTAATAAATAAAATTCTGCGGAAAAAGCATTTTCCATTATATCACAGCATCAATAATCTGTAGCATTAAAGCGTCAATCTTTCTTTGTTCAAAAATTAAAAGAATTAATTAAAATTTGATTTCACATTTTATTGTAATGTAACTGGTGTGGAAGCGGAATTAAAGAAGAAAGTTGAAAAACTCGAAGATTTGTAGGATAATAATTTAACTGTATTAAATTAATTAATTAAAAAGTGTATAAAGTCTTTGTTTATATCGGGGAAAAAAATTCCTTAATCTTACCAATATAAGGAAACTAAACAATGTTACTAAAAGGAAAGAAAACTAAAATCCTACAAGGAAACTAAAGTCCTACTATAATAATAACTAACTTCTATTCTACTTATATTAAAATTGTCCTACATAAGTAACAATGATTTTTTGTTTTGTTTGTATAATCAAATTCTTACTACACTACACTGAGAAACAGTGCAAAATGTTGGCCTAACTCTTTTGGAAACTAGCTATCACCATTCATATCGAACAAAGCAGCATATTTTGCCGGCACAAATCAATCAGACCCCGATCAATTATACCTGTGAGATGTATTTTGCTATAGACAACAAGGTACTATTAATCTTCTCTCTCAGGTAAGCCATTCAAGATCTTCTCTTTTCTAATATAATGGTTTGCGTTGGCATCTTTATTGTATCCAAAACATGAGCCCGTAAAAATAATCAAAATGAGACATTTTCTGCTTTGATTGCTTGTCATTTTGTTTTTACCTGTACATAATAGGTAGTAGTTTAGTTCAGAAAGCTTGTGTGCCTGCCTAGACGTGGTATTTTAATTGTACATTATAACTGATTATGTGTTGTTTATGATGAACAACAAAGAATAGGACCCCACCTGTACTTTTTCTAAACTATTAAGTATTGTATACTTAAAAGAATGGGGACGTTTTTAGTACTCATCTAGTAATAAATTGAAATGATATAAATCCATGATTGAATACCACCAACAGACTATCTGTTCAAGTAGATTTGTGAAATCTAGGAATATATTATGATTCAAATCAGGGGTACCAACAAATCCTTGTAATAATGTTCAGAGAATATTTGCTTATATATTATGAATTTGCTGTATTAAGCACTAACGACACCTGGATTAGGGTGTAGAGGCAAATCCTGCTGCATGAGTTCTGCAGCTGGATAAGCATGGAAGTATTGAGAAAGACAATCGAAAAGTTTGAATGAGTTTCCCTGGGATCAATCGAATCTCTTGTATTGAATTCGATGACCTATGTTAAGTTATCTATTGCATAAGCCTGCTATAGCAACATAATCTGAAAAAGTATACAGAAAGATAAATTATATTAGATTAGTATTAGTTAGCCATTTGGATTAGTTAGTGATTCCGAGTTAGTGAATCCATTTTTTTGTGGTGAGTTGTTGGCACCAGTCTTACATTTTGTTTGTGTGGATTGAGGAGAAAAAGGGCTTGGCCTGTGCGTGAGAAAAGCAATGAGGTCAATCCTTTTCCGAATATACAAAATGAATTCTAGCAATGTAATGTAGCTGGACTCTCAAGTCGATCCGAATGAGTCATTCTTTCTGTCAAGCAAAACATTTTCCTCATAAGCAGGAAGATTTTAAGTTTTGTCTGTATTACTATGAAAGCAAAGGTATTTGATTATATTCATTGGTTGCTGAAAGATGAATAAGATCTGGTTAGTTTATGTAGAGAATGAAAAAATAGTTAGGGGACTGAATATTATACTAAAGATTTTGTCATATTATGTGGAATCTGCCATTGTATTTGGTGCATTATTCAGTAAAATTTCCATAGTTTATTACACCGTTTCTGGAAAGTGATGATGAATTGTTTTTAATTGAACTTTTTTCTGTTGTTGATAAAATTGACGTTCTCTTTAAGCATTTTTTAATTGTAGTGTTCTTTACTTGAGAATTCACAAAATGACAATTTTTCTGTACTATGCATTGCCAAGGGCAAGAAATGTAGCGTCACCATGATCGACTTGAACCTCAATTTGACCCTTAATTTGATCGGATTTAGATGACGCGAATTCTACGTGGATACATTTTTCTTGTTCTATGTCATAATATACACATAAAAACTCATAAGTCGAACTTCAGAAATAGATTTCTTACATTCATTGATTCGTTCACATTTACTTGTGCACATGGCCAACATGTGAATGTCCAAAAATGTATTGTGTGTCAAAATTTTATTGAGTTGACACCGAAACAAATTATTTCTTTAAAGATCTCTGTGAAAAAGAAACAAAATACAAAGCAAGTGTTTTTCTTGGTTTTGAATTCAAGGGATACATGAATTTAGTATGCATAGCCATAGGCATTTTGAATTTGATGGAATGCATGATATTCAAGACGGAGAGCATGACTTCTTTACTTTGATCAATTGGGGTCTTTGTTGACTTTGTCAACTTTGACTCATATCTCCACGTGGACTATCACATGATCCTAGCTTGGAGCCTCGGTAGCGAGGCGTTACAAAAAGTAACATGTACAAAGGAAAGGTAAACATTGTGATTTATCTCGAAATTTATATTAGAGGGTAGAAAGTTGTGTTTCTTGCAATAAATTTGAAAGTTCTGCTCTCATTGAACGAGGGCTTGATATTGAACTGCATATCAAACGTTTATTGGCAACTCTTTGGGCATCACGGGTTGCCAATGGCTATCTCTGTGTAATTTTCGTATGCTTTAATGTTCACCAACCAAACCTATATATGGTACCAATCAAGAAGTTTGTGGAAAGTTTTGGCAATCATAAATGGTTTTTTATATTGTAAACTACAATATCAGACATTTAGTTTCTGCATTCTAGCTATGGACCAACCAACATATAGCTACTACTTTGTGTGGTATATATATTCCAGAATAAAGTTTCTTCATTCTTCTTTCAAACAAAAGCACATTCTAAAATGGAAAGTGCAGCATTGACATTGAATGAGACAACCACCAGATTAAATTATTAGTCGGACGAGTTATTCATGTTTTATTTGATAGTCATGGTCAGCTGCGAATTGAAAGCTCGAGTAATGAATTTCACTTTGATCGTTTAATTGCAACATGAAAATGGAAATCGAATTCCAAAGTACAATTACTTTAAGCTGTATTTTCTTTGTTTTTATAGAAAACGAATTCCTATAGATTTGGTAAGCCAGAATTATTATGTTGTACAAAAGTAAGTGGAGATTGTACTTTTACAACTTTAAATGAATATAAACCTTGAAGGGTTATTCAATTGGTCAAATCTTGAGTTTGCTCTCCAACGGTCACCAGTTCGAGTCCTCTCAGGGTCATTGAGGTGAGTACCCGATCGTAAATTTCAGGGCCCCGTGGAATTAGTCGAAGTGCGTGTAAGCTGGTTTGAACATCCACGGTTATAAAAAAAAAGTATAAACTTTAAATGAAGATAATGGTAGGGAAAATTTTCATGTTGCTTAAATACGAAAATAATAATTAAAATATAAGAATTTGAGTTACTTCCCATGTTTTTTTTTCCATAACTGTGGATGTTCGGGCCAACTTACGCTCACATCGACTTATCCTACGAGGCCCTAAAGCTTACGGTCGGATACTCACCTCAGTGACCCGAGGAGACTCAAACTATCCCATGTTGAGTTTTTAAGATCAAAACGTACTCCATATGGTATGAAAGCTAAAAATATCAATGAATAATTCGATCCATCTAAAGCCAAACGAGCACCATCTTACGAGCATATTTTAAATGTAAAATCTCACATTGTTTAAATATGAAAAAAAAAAAAAAAAAAACTAACGGATCAAGACTTGATTTGCGCTTAACAAGATTGGCATTTTAAGATATAAATACTCAACATACCGGACTAACTTTTCTCGAACCTTAGAGCCCTACCTATTATATAATTCAAGTCTCAACTTTAAATTGTTCTTATATCTCTTATCTTCACATTTCATTTTGCTCGTTTAGAACCCAACACCTCTCCGCAACTTCACTTCCTTGTCGTATAAACAAGACATCAATATTTTAGTTATGAACAAAATGTCATATTCATGTAGATAATGTTGAATATGCTACGACGAAATTTGTGTGATGTCCAATTTTTGAAAAATAACAAAAGGAACCCTAATTATCCATACTTCACGAGATAGAAAGCAAAAGTTCACGAGCATGTTGACAATAGAAGACGGCTACAAATTTTCTCCTCTCTCCAAATGTCCAAATGGGGTATCACAAATGTAGACATATCAACTACCAACTGGCAACTCAATTTTAATTATTTATTTTGATCATACTTTTAATTATATATTGAAGAAATTCTCAACAAAACACGTAAAAAATAAAAAACAAGTTAGAATGAAAAAAATACGAGTTAAACGTAGTTAAGCTAAATGCCAATGACTGCAGGAGAAGAAAACTTTATTAGTTGATAAAACTTGATAATACAATACTTTTTTCATTGTCACAACTTATCCGTACACAAAACTAAAACGCTCGATTTTATGCCACATACTTGCGCATATCCTTTTTATCTGTTTTTTTTCTCCATACGCCCTCATAATTTGATATGCACATAATTCTCTATCCGAATTTACATCACCTTGGTGCCCAGCACAATAATTTTCAATGCAATGCCTTGGATTTTACGGAAAAAGACACTTGGAACTTTTTTAGCCCTTGTTTGAGCCCTCATTTTGAGAGAAAAATGTATTTTTGAATAGTACTTTTTGGAGAATGTGTGATTAAAAATTAAGAAAAAAATTTCAATTTATGTGTAATATTATTTTATTTGAAGACGTGTAGTTGACAATGAGTTTTGAAAAAATAAATTTTAAAAAAAATGGGACTCGGACAACCCCTTAGTAAGTTTTCTTTTCCTATTCAAATATTGTTTCCTTGTAGACATATCAACTACCAACTGGAAACTCAATTTTAATTATTTATTTTGATAATACTTTTAATTATATATTGAAGAAATTCTCACCTAAATTAACGGAACAAAACACATAAAAAATAAAAAAAAAATGAGTTAAAAAAAAAAAAATGTAGTTCAGCTAAATGCCGATGACTGCAAGAGAAGAAAACTTTATTAGTTGATAAAACTTGATAATACAATAATTTTTTCATTGTCGCAACTTATCCCTACACAAAACTAAAACGCTCAATTTATGCGCCAGACTTGCGCATATCCTTTTTATCTGTTTTTTCTCCATACGCCCTCATAATTTGATATGCACATAATTCTCTATCCGAATTTACATCAGCAATGCCTTGGATTTTACGGAGAAAGACACTTGAACATTTTTTAGCCCTTGTTTGAGCCCTCATTTTGAGAGAAAATGTATTTTTGTATAGTATTTTTTGGAGAATGTGTGGTTAAAAATTAAGAAAAAAATTTCAATTTATGTGTAATATTATTTTATTTGAAGATGTGTAGTTGACAATGAGTTTTGAAAAAATAAATTTTGAAAAAAATGGGACTCGGACAACCCCTTAGTAAGTTTTCTTTTCCTATTCAAATATTGTTTCCCCCTATTAAATTTTTTTTTTTTTTTTTTGTCAAACAAGAATTCTATTTCCTTTACTTAACAAATTTGGTCAAACCCAATAATCTCATCTCAACTTCTACCCAAAATTTAACAATCACAGCACAACTCGATACCCACCATTGCACTCCTTTATCGCTCGATGCCACAATTTTCAACCAATAGTAGTAGATAGAACCAAACTTAAAGCTCATCAAATTTGACTTTATTGCAATTTGACTTCTTCGCGCAATAATCTTCAATTGTCATATTATATTGGTCACATAACTT
>CAIGRQ010209855.1:0-12497 GCA_903798375.1 Fraxinus sp. D2006-0159 | reverse complement strand
AATGATGCCACACACCCAACCGTTCCTCTTTCCTGAGATTGATGGTGTATAATGTAATGTAATATCTACCCTCTTATGTTATTTGAAGGAAAATGTGAATTTCTCGATTAAGCAAATTAAATTACATCAGACATGCACATACACCTGTTTATCAAATTTTGATTGAACTATATCAGCAAGTTTAAGGACCTAGACCCACAGTGGAAGGGGTCTGCACATGCAGTGCATAAATCTCCTCTAAATAAATTAAAGCTGTTTTCGAAGTAATTTGGCGTTTAAATGCAAAAATCTGGAAAAATGTAACCGAGGCTCAAAATTTAGAATTGCTTGAGATAAGACTGAATATAGAGTTTCCACATTTTGTTAACCAAAATATGTGAAACAATTTAAATTGCAAGTTTTTTATATTTCATCACTGTGAATTGTGACATTGTGACATTGTTCAAACTGGCAGTGCTCACTCTCATACTCAAACATAAAATACTGGAAGGCTATAAGAAAAAGCTAAAATACGCTTGTGACATGGTTTCCAAATAAACTCACCTTCTTGAAATTTGTAAAATAGTTTCAAAAATCTCTCTTTTAGACTTTTGCAGGGAAGTAGAAATGATAAGAAAACTAGAGGTTCTTTCTACATTCCGGGCCTAGCTTTAATTCCATGCAAATCAAAGGGCAGAAATCTATTGTTACGCCTCATCCAACGAGGCTCCAAGAATGGTCACGTGGCAGCCACATAATAAGTGAACCTAGACCCGCACTCTAATCACTTTGCCTACCTCCGCCGAACTTCCATGGAAAGGTCGAACACTCATAGATGAGGTGAGGCAATGCGAGACATTGCAGCCCCAATTCAAGGTGAATAGCATCTAGGCGTATGAGGCACGCCTCTCATAAGATCTTCTGCTCAAGATCTTTTGTGATTGATTGATGTGACCTCTCTGCAACAGCCACTCTACCAAGTCAACTTGTCAAGTCTACTCCTTACATACCAGTCCTAGGTCATAGGGTGGCTAATAGTCAGAAACATTAAATGCACCTGAGCCCGGGATTAATAAAGTGATGCCTATGACAAGACTCCTCGACCGTTGAGATGAGGTCACGTGTTTCTTTATCAAATGGTTATCATTTCTCCTCTTTTACTATAAAAGCTCACACCTAGTACCATATGAAGGTGATGCAATATTTACACTCTCAACTGTAACATTGTTCTCTCTCATTTTACCCTCTATAAACTAGTTCCACTCTAATCCCTGATATTCGAACACCCTTGTAACTCATGTCAAAGTATGTTCCACACCCAAAACATTTTTACAAATGACTGACTTAACTATTAGAGTACACGAGACCGCCTTTCCCACCTTCGGAGAAGGCCACATATTACTCACAATTTGTCCAAATGAACAAGCAATAGGTTGTGTGGACATGATTGGAGCCGTGATCTGTTGGCAACATCACACATGCAGAAAACAAGGTCAACATCTATGGAATTGTTTCCACTACATGAAAGATTCCATACTACTTTTAGCACAAAACAAAGAGAGCTATGCATTCTTAAGATACTAATTTCAAAGGTTCCATATTGCTTATAGCCATAGTTTTCAAGCTTAGTACATTAAATATTATTAGGAACTAGTCATTACGCTAAAAGTATAGTTTTAAATTATTTTCTCACTAGCTTTTATCATAGCTTTATTTTCATGTACCGATACAACTTGGGAGTTATGAAGAACATCATTGGACACCCTTAGTTGTAATATTTTAAAAAAATGTAGGTATTAATCAATAAATTAAAAACTATAAAATTACATATTTGTATTTTAACCTTTTGTTTTTTCAATAAAATTAATACTCACTTTTGGTTTAAATTTTGAATTTTCAAAGTGACGTCTTTTAAATTTGCAGAGTAGTAGTATTTGTTGCATATTACAATTATTTTGTATTACTACCGCGTGTCGTTCATTGCAACGTGTCGGAGATGAAAAAATGCAGATGGCTAAGAAGAAATATGGACTATAAAGTAAATGGTAACTGTGGAGAAGATTGAGGAATAAGAAAGAAGAAAATACCGTATGTGAAGAAGAGAGGAGAAGAAGAGAGAAAGGAAGGTGGAAATGAAAAGTCTCTAGAATGCACTGTAAAAGTCTGTAAAAAGTTTGTTGGGCCCAATAACACTGACAATAAAATTTCTATTTGTAACAAATATATGAATTTAATATCAAGTTTAATTTCTATTTATTATATATATATATATATATATAATGCAATAAGTATAAAAAAATTATTATTTTAACCTATTAAATTAAAAAAAAGTTAAAAAATAATATTTTAATCAATGTGTCAGCGACGTATCGTGTCGAAACTTTTTCAAAAAATCGCGTGTCGATGTGTCTGACACGTAGATGCTTCTTAGACGTATATAAAACAAATTCGACATGATATCACAAGAAAAAAAACAATTCTCACTATTGTGCATTTTTACACGAATTTTATAATAACTAAAATTTGACCTAATTTTATAGCCCAAAATTTACAAAATAGGGCTTTCATGTCCCTGACAGGTCGAGACAATGTCTTATCAAAAACCTGAAAATATATTTGAGAAAATCTGAACATGTGTGCAAGGAGTTTCGAGATTGTGTCTCTTGCATGTTATGTTAGAATTATAAAAAATAGGATAGGCCACATGTTTTGGCGTGATCTAGGTATGTTGGTTTCTAGTACGAATTTAAACACCAATAATCCATCCTATAAGGCTATAAAGAGTCCCGTGCTTCACAGCTTGGGAGGTAAGGAAGTTACAAATTCAAATTTCATTTGTCCATGAAGTAGTGATGGAATTGTATGATTATACCACAAGAATTCATGAGGGTATGAAACACAAGGATAGCCAAGTTTTTACCTAAAATATTTCCAACGGCTTCTATGTAGGAGCCGCTTCTAGCTGGGCCATAGTCCGGATCAGGAGATTTGTAGCAATCCCGAAGAAGAAGTGCAGAAGTAAGGGCGACTGATGCAAATGCCAGCATAGTCAATGGACCTGCAATCCACCCCAGCTGTGACATACTCCATGCAAGTGACAATACCCCGGAGCCGATTACAGCTGTTATTATATGTGCCAAAGCTGTCCATACATTCCCTGAATATTCATATGGAGGAACGCACATATTTATAAATAGTCTTGTGAATATTTTGACTATTAAGTTGTAAATCATAGAAGAAGACATCAATANCCCCAGAGCCGATTACAGCTGTTATTATATGTGCCAAAGCTGTCCATACATTCCCTGAATATTCATATGGAGGAACGCACATATTTATAAATAGTCTTGTGAATATTTTGACTATTAAGTTGTAAATCATAGAAGAAGACATCAATATCTGGCAGTGCACCACTATATCTCAAATGAAATGGACAAGTGGGATAGAAATTATAAAGCACCAGTCCAATATTGAGTCAAAGTCATTGCATCTTTGGATCCTTTTTCCTCCTCAGTAATGAGTATAATTGCATGCTCAACCACTTACCAATCAAAATCATATGTCGAGTAGAGAACAATTTGTTATAATTATAGACAAAGTTTGTTGGCCCATCATAATCATTTTCCATATACTACAGGACTAGTTTGATCCGTTCAAACAAGGAATATTTCCTGAATAATTATAAGAAAGAAACATTAAATGCAGTACTAAGAACAGGAGTGTTGAATGGTTGAAGGAGGCTACAACCTATTCATTTCAGAATTTTCTGTATCCAAAGTTAGCTGGAACAAAATCTAGAGAGGTGTTAGAAAATATGGAGTCAAAAACTCAAAAATTCAGTTGTTTATCACAGTTCACACTGGGTTAACAATACGGTCAGTCATCAAATTATCATTAGTTTCACTCTAATCATCAAACTCTTTTTTCTTACACAAATTATCACCAACCTTATAGTTATGTTATAGTAAAGTCATTCTCCCCATCTCCGATAGTTTTCGTTAACACAAGTGTTGACGTGTCTGTCGGATTTGGTGACATACAAAAGGAGACAAATGGAGTGGTTGAACTGAAACAAAACCATAACTTTGACCATTTTTATATGAAAGGGAAGTTCAGTAACTAAGCTGAAATAAAATGGCTAGTTCGGTGAATAACAGTGTTCTAACCCTTTCCCTTTGATGTGTTTATTTCAATATATCATTAGTTGAAATCCATTTTCATCTCCAACTTGCTAGAGAAAGAACGTTTATTCATTCCAGCTTGTAGATAAGGATGAAAAGATTTAAAAAATTTCAGATAGGTAAAAGAAAAATACTTTTATTATTAAGAATTGATCTTACCTCATCACTAGAACAATCAATCGTTTGATTTTTTAACAATCAAATGTAACAAGAACCAGATTTCACTTACCATCACGTACATGAGGTTGCTGCTCAATGGCATGTAGCCGAATAAGATGAAGCTGATCTGTGTTCTCATTACTCAGCCCGTTGTAATCTGCAAAAAAATTAAAGAGCATTAAATGATTAACTATCAATTTGTGGAGGAAATAAATGTTGAGGATTTCCAAGACACGGCTGCACCTTGTGTGAACACATATCTACTAGTAGATCTCGAGTCTTTTATGTCTAATATCCCGTTTGCATCATTGTATCCTTACATGTGGATATCTTGTATAATGCAGTCCATAATTACAGGTATATGTTAAGTACCTAAGTACTCTTACAATTGCAATCCAATGGTTAACTTCAGGATTACTCGTATACCCACTCAGCTTAAATACTGCATAGGTTATGTCAGGTCTTGCACATCTCATTAAATACATAAGACTACCAATCACTCTAGAGTACTCTATTTGAGAAATTCTCGTTTATTCTTGGATAGATGTACACTTGTGTATATTGGTGTTCTCGCAACACTAGTGGCATCTTTACTAAATTTTTCAAGAATATTTTCAACATAATATAACTAATTTAAGACAAGCCCATTTGATGTTCTGGAGATCTCTATTCATAAGGTAACATCGGCCAGTCCTATATCTTTAATGTCAAATCCTGAATTCAACATATGTTTGGTAGATTTGATCATCCAACAATGAGCATGTCATCAACGTATAGACACAGAATAACATATCAATTCTCAGCATCTTTGATATGAACACATTTATCGCATTCGTTGATTTTAAATCCATTTGCCATCATAGTACATTCAAATTTTTCATACCATTATTTTGGTGCTTGTTTTAAACCATACAAGAATTTCACCAATTTATATACTATCTTTTCTTATCTAGGGGCAGTAAAACCCCAGGTTATTCCATGTAGATTTCTTCATCCAAATCTCAATACAGAAAGGTTATTTTCACATCCATTTGATGTACTTCAAGATTGCGCATGACAACAATTGCTAGTACCATTCTTAAGAAATTTATTCTCATCACAAGAGAATATATATCAAAGTAGTCTAGACCTTCTCGTTGTCTATAACATTTAATTACAAGCCTCGCCTTGTATTTATCAATTGATCCATCTGCTTTCATCTTCACCTTGAAAATCTACTTAGATCATAGAGGTTTACACCCAAGAGGAAGATCCACTAACTCTCAGTGTGATTTTGCAATATGGAATAATTTCGCTATTAATAACCTCTTTCCACAAACGTTCTTCAGTTTTGAAAATTATGTTATTTTCACAATACCGAAAATAAGCTAATTTTCCAAATAAAAAATATGCTTATTATCAAACACGATAAATTAAGCTACTTTTTTTAACAACTGAATAGCACTCTACAGATATTTTTCAAAGACTAGATGGTCCAAACCCAGCCTCAACAAGTTTAGCATCTTTCGAAAATATTCACTTCTCATGTTGGCTGGAGGGGTCACAAATGGTCTCATTTAAAACCCAGCCTCCTAGACAGAACTTCTTTGTATTGTAACTTCCAGTTTTCAAGATTTTATAAATTTTGTGAGAGAATAATATTTCTTTGAAATTCAGCACCTCCTACGTCCTTTGAGAAAAATCTGTTTTAAGATATTAAGAAGAATACCAAGAGGAAATAAGGAATATTGCTGGAATTTTAAAATAATGAAAAGAAACTTTACAATATACAAAGTAACAATAAAGGAGGGGAAATCTGATTGTTGACGTAGTAGCGATATTAGAAGGAATTGAGGCCTGTGGAGCACACGGTTTCTTTAAAACAGATTCACCCCAATGTGGTGTAAGAAGAATGATGGTGTCTGTTTCCCAGGATACATCGACTACAAGTAGCTTATTAGCACGTACTTTAGGCGAACTAAAAATGCTTACAATTCTATGATCGAACTAGAAAATAATTACTAGGAACAAATCTCTTGAAAACAAAGGGAGAATAGAGAAACTAAGAGAGTTCTCAAAGTTTGATGAGTGGAATTATGAGGAGAAAGCCTACTTATATAGTGTTTCATGGGAAGTTTCAATTTCTAATTTTGAATTAAAACCAAATTACGTTACAGTAGCTGTTAACCACAAATGCAATAAACTAGAGAATTGAAACCTCTTGTTAAAATTTTATTCAAAAAAAAATTCCAACAATAAATCCTTAAGGAAAATTAGGATTAAATTACTGTTGTATTCCCAAATGAAATCGCAGAAATAGAAAGACTGACCTCATCTCTCTGAAGAGTGAGCTTCATTGCTTCGGTAGCCGAAGCCGCAGACGAGGAAGAACAAGAAGAAATTGAAACGCTTGGATGCTGATCATCGCCACAAATTTCCATGCCTATCGCAGAGCTAATTTCTGGCTCAACTAATTTCTTCCTTCGCAAAATACATACATATAGCCGCTTCGCCTCGAAACAGCCAAAAAAGGCGTCAGCAATTTCGACAACTTTCACGACTACGTTTTTTGTCTAAAAAAAAAAAGCAAAAGAAAAATGAGGTTCAAAACACTGGTTGGCGTGTGCGTGTGAGTGTGATTGTGAAATTTGATTTGACTATTTAATTATACGTTAAATTTAAAATTAGTTTAGCCCATGTTTAGAACAAATTAAAATTTTCATTCTCATTTTTCTATTCATTTTCAATCACACATTCTTTAATGAAATAACATTTTCCATCACATCAAAAAAATTTCCTTCTTTTTCAACCACACATTCTTCATCGATCTACTATTATAGAATACATTCTTCCAAAATAATGTAGTTCAAACACACCCTTAATTTCAATCACATTCATAATTGACTACTATTTGTTATTATTTAGGGTCCGTTTGATTCAACAATTAGAGATATATTTTGTTTTTATTGCCAAAAAAAAGATGGAAAACCAATTTCCGCCTAAGGTGGGAATTGGAATTCAAGGATAACCAAGAAAAGTGGCAAATGTGGAAAAACAAATTCCTAGGAAAAAAATGTCATCAAACATGGTAAAAGTGGAAAATGGAATTCCATTTTCCATGAAAAAATGGTCTATCAAACATGCCCTTATATATTTCGAAGGAATCACTATTATTTCTTTATTTATTATTCACATTTTTAAGTGGTATAATTGCAAGAGAGTTAACCGGAGAATCGTTTTTTTATCCACAGAAGAATCTAATGGACTACATTGAAGCATCTAATTGTATTGTTGCTTTTTGTTTTCAAAAAGGTTGAATGGATTCGACTTTTTCACCATTCAAGTCAAAGTCTTCATATTTGCTTGCATTCCCATTAAGACTTGTAACATTACGGCAAAAGTTTTCAACCTTTTAATAATTGCTCAATCTAACATTTATTTATATCGTCAGTCCGAAACCTGCATTTTTATAGATTAGTGTATTAATGTAATTCGTGTGTCAAATCAATATATTAATTTTTCAAGTAATAATGCGTCTACATAACTCCTTTTATTTTGTTCCAATAACTCTTTATATATATTATCCATTTCATCTTCAGATACATTGGCACCAATTAATCGATGAAATGATTCTTCATCCATTTTTTCTATCTAATTCTTATCATCGAGGATGGTTTTCATCCAAATATTCTACTAACATGCTTTGAAATAAGAGAAAAATATAATAGTTGAACTTTTGTATTTATTCTTTTTTAACTTATTTAAAAATATATTTTTATAACAAATTTTTGAATGAAAATCGTCGTCAAAAATATTTTTTACTAAAACGTACAAAAAAGTTTAGAAACATAAATGAACAAACATTGAGAAAATTCCTCGATAGGACAAATTACAAATAGCACTACTAAAAAATAAAATATATTATCCTAAGATCAACCCCATCCCTATTTGTCCATTTTTTTCTACGTGGCTTCTGTTGGCGATGGCGAGTATCCTTCCTGTTGCTATTTATATTTGTTGTTAAAGATAATCCAATAAAACATGTTAAATACAACTTGTTTGCATTTACTACTTTCGATAGGCCAACTAGTCGTTTTTATTCTCCCCAATGTTGCCTACTAAACGCAATAACAAATTCAGGATTGGACTACAAGTCAAGCTAACATGTTAAAAATAAAATTATACATGAATTTTCTTTTATTACACTAAAAAAAATGAAGTGGACTGGGGGATTGGACGGGACTGGGCTGTGGTCCAACCCAATCCCCCCTACCTTCGTCATTGACCGGACGCTAATTTGTTTATAATGTTAGTATTGGGTTTGTGACCTAAATTTGGTTGATATTTTTTTTATTTTTATTTTTTGAGAAAATATTGTATCCTTTATTTCACGCGTTTTTGATACTATTTACATCTTTAAAAGTATTGTTAAATTATTATATGTTCCTTATATATAGTTGACTTTTATTTACAAGCTATATCGTTAGAGAAGTTAGAATAATTGTGAAAAATACAATTGTTGTAATTCTTTCTTTATTATAGTTGAATAAAATCTTTAATTCCGCTGCCAAATTAAACCGTTCATTCTTGTGATCTTGTTGTTGTGATCAATATTTCATATCATGCCGTATAACCTCTTTCCGCCCCAACATTTAGCTCCCAATGTTATGCAGACAAATACTCATGACAAATAACCGTTTAAAAATTTATAAAAACTGCATTTATATTTTTATCTAAATAGTTCATATTAAATTTTAAGAAAATGAGATTTTCATTTTTTTTCGGAAAAAAAAAATGCCTGGTTTACTTTTTCCATATTTAAAAAAAAAATTATGTAATTTTTTCTTCTATGTAATAGCACTGTAGAAAATAAAAATTGTCATCCACTAACTCAGCTCCTAAATTTCGACTACAATAAAAATGAAATGAAATTGAAAATGGAAGTCTACCGATATTCATATATCAAGAGTCGGGACCATTTTTGTAGTTCAATAGGCTCTCCCTTTTTAGATTTTCATGGAGAAACCACTCTCATGAAACATGGGTGGTTTATTTTTCAAGATTTTTAAGTAAGTCGTTCCATGATTGCGTATAGACGTGCTCTCTTTCTAGGTTATGTACAATCCCATGTTTCAAAATACGTGTTATAACTATATTAAAACAAGTTTTTCCCTCAAAATTTACACATATGCAACTTACACGTGAGCTACTAACAATATATTTTTTCAAAAAAACACGTTTCATGACTAATTATGCATCAAAACTTAAAAGTTGGGGCTAACGCTGCGAAGAGCAATAAAGTTGCCATAAAAGTCTATAGATTTAAGATTAGAGATCAAGTTAATCCATGAAACAATTTTAAGGGGCCAAGGATTTTTTTACTTATAAGTACCTTTTTTTATTTTATAAGTGAATTTTTGTCTTATTAATAGTATTTTTACTTTATAAACAATGTTTTACACAAAAGTAATTTTTATCTTACTTATAGGTAACTTTTTTAATTATAACTAGTGAACGAAATATGCGTTGCACGTTAGTGATTAGGCGATGATTATATTTTGGAATTGACGTTGGTGGATGGATTGTTCACATGTGATAAAGCATTTATTTGTTTCTAAATTTTTTCAATTTAATGCTCAAAGTAGTCCAAACTAATATAGAAAATAATTAGATGTTTAGAAAATTTACTAAGTATGGTTGAATATGGATTGCAATAATTAACCTTGTGTATGTAGTTATTTGTTTCTAAATTTTTTTCAATTTAATGCTCAAAGTAGTCCAAACTAATATAGAAAATAATTAGATGTTTAGAAAATGTACTAAGTATGGTTGAATATGGATTGCAATAATTAACCTTGTGTATGTCAAAGAATACAAGTCATTTCTAACATACTTACTGGTATCTGCAACTACCGGTGGTAATTACAGGTTCCACCCTTTTAATAGGACCACATAGAACAAAACATAAGTCCTTCTGTGCAAACGTATGGTTGCAGCAAGAAAATATCGAGGCGTGTTTTGCAAGATTATCATACCTCCGAATCCTTTAACTTGTGTTTTGAAAGATAGTGGTCCAATGCCCCTTACTGTAGAGAATTTTAGCCCCACATCCATGGTTTTCAAGTCCAACAGATTCCTCACTCAAGATAACAGCATCTATTATGTCATCTCATGTTCTGACATCAGGAATCTACAAGAGATAGATTTATAATTTATCATCAAACAGGAAAAATCGAGAGGGGGAGGGAGGAAAGTAAAATAAGAGAGAATTCGATAAAACACTACACTAAATTAAAATTGGGTTCATCGAGTGGCATTTGCGTAGTCAAATAATGGCTCAATTATCTGTTCAAACACGTGATATGGCTAGTTTTCTTAGAGATGCATGACCAATGCTCCAGGCAAAAGATCTGTTCTCAACCTTTAACTAAGTCCCACCAACTAATGATATCATAGAGATAGCATCGGCTGAAATTTCTTTATTTTTATAAAATTCAAGAGAGGAATTACAAACCTTATACATAGCATCCATTAAATCATTCTCCAACATGGCTCGCAAACCCCGAGCTCCTATATTCTTGGTTATTGCTTTTCTAGCGATCAATCTTTTTATTTGCATATAAACAAGCATATCTTTTTATTTGCATATAAACAATTTCATGAGGTAAACCTCCAGTTGATAGTAAAAAAAAAATGGCAAGAAGAAGAGGTATATAGATTCCAAATTAGCAAGTGTTCCAGATTCAGTTAAAGAGATGCTAAAGGTACCTGTAAAACCTGGCAATTTTCCAATGTGCTTTTTCTTCCCTGCAGATATTTGAAGCTAAATGCCATACATCTATCTCAAAAGAAAGCTAACTACACAAGGATTTTCCTCAGAAAAGATAACGCCCTTCAACTGTAAGAGCTGATTAGTCTGATTTTAATAACTGCATGGCAGAATAATAGCAATATTCCTATCCACACTCAAGTTAGGACTCACTTTATCTGCACATAAATATGTGCATATGCATCCAAGTGTGTATCTAATTCAACAGGATGAATCCAATCAATGAAACAGTAAGTCGTGATAAATTGGTTGAACACACCAAAAACATATCAATTTTTTGGTGGCAGAACTTATGATCAATCCTTCCAATTCTTCTACTTGCATAGTTGTTGCTAATTTTGTAGTAAGGTTTGCTCCTAGTGCAACTGGAGTTGGTCAAGGGACTGTTTTGAGTCAGGCTGTAGAGTGGATTACAAGGAAACTAAAGGCTGAGGGAAAAACACGAGATATTCTATTTGTTTAGCAGTTGTTAATTTCAAGAATAAGATGGATTCAACAGCAATACCTTTTCTATAATAAAAAGGAAATAAAATTTTGCCCAATTTCGGGAAATATATTTTGAAGAACTAACAATTAGACTCACGAGTCACATTAAGACGATTAAAGAAAATTGTTTGAAGTCTAGAGACAGCCTGGTACACTTCTACAACAATGTTGATATAGTCAAATGACCATAATTTATATAAAACACTCATCTCAATAAAATGATCTAAACTACTTACCTTAAAAATAGATATTTTCCCTCCTTTGTCAAAAGCTGCACTTGCAACCTATTTCTTATGCAGAAGAACTTTTGGATTGGAAGTAAGGGGGAACAAAGGAAACATATTTACATAACTTATTGCTTCTTTAGCAAGAGTCAATCTAGTATTTCAATTTTGTTAAAGCTGCACTTGCAACCTATGTCTTATGCAGAAGAACTTTTGGATTGGAAGTAAGGGGGAACAAAGGAAACATATTTACATAACTTATTGCTTCTTTAGCAAGAGTCAATCTAGTATTTCGATTTTGTGTGACACAAAAATGTAGAAAAAGATTTGACAACTCACCCTAAATAATGCAGCATCGGAGTCTTGTTCACAAAGGTTTTACACCATTCACGAGTTCCGAAATGAATGGAAACATCATCCATTTTCATTAAGCAATCCATTAGATAATAAAAGAGAGGGATTTTATATATCATTCAAAATTCAGAATGCATTTTCTTTTTCGCATCAATTGTCCCTAGTGCAAATTCACAATTTGGTGTATATGACACTCACGTTCACACTGTCAGCACCCTAAAAAAACACAAAAAACTCAAGTAATTGCAGCGTCTTTTTGACTATAATGTCATTGCTAAAAGGGGAAAGGAGAAGTCCCAAGTACAA
>CAIGRQ010209844.1:0-13021 GCA_903798375.1 Fraxinus sp. D2006-0159 | reverse complement strand
TGGATCTAAGGTATGTTTCCGCTTTTATTTTGATGTTCTCAATGATTTCAACATGGATGGTAATTTGGCAATGTTTGATTATTGATGTTTTGAATCGATAATCACTTATAAGTTTTCTATCAAGTATATATAATTGTTAAACAAGGGCTAAGTTAACATTTTAAAATAGAAAATAGAAAGTGAGTTTGACTCTCCAAACTCTCTCTATAATTAAATACATTAAAAATTATTTTCAATGGAAATAAGCTAGTGAAAATAAAATATATGAGAAAATAATAAATATTTTTTTTTTTGAAAATAGCATAATTAAATGTTAAATATAAGAAGTATGTTAGAATGTTTAAAAAGTTTTATTCTCTAAATTTATAAATGCTCTTTGAATAGCAAAATATACACTTTAAAAATAGAGAATCTCTTGACATGCTCTTGGGCACCTAATTACTAAATTACTAAACTAATCTAAAGAAAACATATTAGTAATTCTCACAACATGACGAAAAATACTAAAGATAATGATTCCGTTTTAACTTCCTTTCATGAGATTGAAATAACCGGTTACCATCAGTGCTAATTTGTACCTTGCTTTCAAAATTAAAATAACAATCATGCTACAATTACATTATTTTTTTGACCAAAAATCCTTACAAACAATACATGACGTGACATCAATGGAAGACGGAAAAAAAAAACAGTTCAATCACATTTTGTCACGTCAGAATTAGTACACATTCTATTATAATTTTCATATATTCATGACTTTATTGTTAAAATAAGTGAATTCACCGAGTACAATCTACCAAGAAAAATGTCATTTGTACACACTTTTGTTGATATTACAAGTGTTGTCAAGTGCTAATTGGATAAAATTTAAATTGTTCAATGATATATAGTCGCGTGACAAAGTGTAAAACATGATATAAAAATAATGTACATGTAGTATGATTGATCCGCTAATTCTTGACGGTTCAACGGTTAAACTTTCATCGTGTACCGTACAACTTTCTCCTCCTAATTTCAGACTAATAATTTAAATCTAACACCAAAGTTCTCTACTGACTCAATGAGAAATTTGTTCAGGGCCCATTTGAAAATGAAAGTCGATTATTTCCTACAGACAGTAACTACAGAAAATCATTTACTAGTCTTCACCAGCCAGATATTTTCACACACATTTAAATTGATCCGATTAGTTCACTTCACATCACATGGGAATTATCCTACTTTCTCCCCAATAAATATATAGTTTAATTTATATCTATCTGCTAGCACAATGACCAAATGTTTTATATTCTAAAAACAATCTATCTGCACAAAGATAAACTCTGTACAGTTCTTTGTACATAGAAACAAAGGTAGAAAGCTCAACGAATATCAGGGTCCTATGCCATATAGAATTCACCTTCACAACTGATCCCATTAATATTTACCCAAAGATGTATATTTACAACTTTTGCTAACTAGAGTTAGTGCAGCACGAGTTTCATCTCATCTCGACTCATTAAGTTCCTTAGACCAACACCACAACCAACTGCCCAAACTGTAGTCACATTTATGTACACCCACAAGTAACCTAGATAATTTCATATTTACATGTTATGTACCAATCCGGCCATAGATATAGGAGATCAGGAAAGGTGGAATGAACCTTGTCCTTCCGTTATGGCATACAAGAGCTTCTCTTTCATGATCTCCTGCAAAATTAATACATGAAATTTATTAAAAAATTCTCAACTCCACGAGTAAAGATAAGAAACATTACTTAAGAAAGTGAAGAAAAAGAAACGGGCCAACTTTTGAAGAGTAAGGTGGAAGCTTCAGATAATTTGCACAGGTCATTACGCTTGGGAGGTCATCATCTACCCATTTGCTGCAATGCTGTCAAAAACCATAAAAAATAAAATTACTTTCACGGTCCACAAAATAAAAAAATCAAGATAATTGAAAACAAAAGGCATAACAACACTGACCTTTCGAACAATTGTCAATTTAGGGTTGAGAGAAGCCAAACCTCCGGTTGGAAGCCGGGGTGCTCCAGTTACAAACTGCAAGAATGCTCTTTGCTGTTTATTATCTAACTGTCGCATGATTTCCAGTAACTGGAAGTTAAGAAGATTGCCATTAGTTGAATATAAAGATTATCAAGTTCCAAATCAAGAACAATCAATAGAATTAATACTAACGTTTACAACTGGGGGACTGCTAACTGTGTATCCATGATCGAATTTGATGTGATCCAAAAGTGCACTCGACTGTATCCAGGAGGAAAAAGACAAGAAAATCTTTATTGCATGCCAGATGAAATCATACATTTGTTTATATTGTGAAAATACATACATTCCACAGTTCATGTTCTCCACATAGCAAGCACTCTAATTCGTCTTCAGTGAAAATCTGTAGATGCCTTATAGGGAAGACCTGAAATGAACAGTAAAAGGACAGAAACAGAGACAGCCTTTTCAATATGATTAATGACGGAAACCATAAAACAGACATAAGAGAGCAGCATGGTGCAATATATGGAACACAATTTTTTTTTAACTTCCTGAAAGGCTGTCAAATATCATCTGTAAAGCAATGAAAAAATCTTACACCTAAGAAAGCTCATTTGATGAAGGATGAGTAAAACTCATAAAAAATGACATAAAATTATCATAAACAGGACAATCACACACATAATACAAGTAATAAATATTTGAATCTTGCTTATTTTAGTTCTGAAAATGTTCAAATAAATCTTTGTAAAATACACTTCCTTTTTTTTTATTCTTGAATTCTGCTTCTTGATGCAAATGCTCAAGTCTTTTATGCACCAGACCAAGACAACCAGTAGTGGTCAGAACAAGCTTTGTGCATATACACAAAAGGCACCGAAAGCATTCGTGTTTAAAAAAGATAGCTCCCTAGCAATCAGTGACAACCCCTCATCTTTTCCAGAAGAAAGCAGATTGAAAAGATTGAGGTAAAAGAGTAGGGATGATGGGCGCTAACCTGATCAAAACCTGACATGAATGCTTCCACTTGTCTAGAGATTCCAGATTTTACCGTTGCATCCATGATAAATGAGATATATTCTTCTAAATTATACAGATTTACCTAGCAATGTCAGTGCAAATAGAATGATTCAAGTCAGTGAATATTATCTAAAAATCTCAAAAAATATCAGAAATGAATAGGTGGAGAGATTGCCAAAAGCTAACCATTTTTAAATCAGATGCAGAAAAGAGAGCATAATCTGGATATCCAGGAAGGGTAAAGTCAAGGCAAAGATCCTCTATTCTTGTGTCGTGGAAGCACATATCAAGCTCACACGACTTTTCTTCACATAGAGATTCTAAATACCCTTTCCTTTCAACAAGAGCACAAAACTCTAAGAGAACCCTACCCAATCCGGGATCAAACAACTGGATGTCATACATTGTAAGTTCCTGCACAAAACATAATGTGTGCAATAAGATGGGAACACAGATAGCAAAAAATAACAAAAGACCACCCAGTCAATGACAAAGGCCACATACCTTCCCCAGAATGAGTTTATAGAATGCCTTCGAGAAGGGAAGATCTAAAACCCTTCCATCTTGAAGAGCTTTTGCAACAATCTGACCCAAAAGAACAAATTTTTTAATCACTTCTGAAAACTCTATGCCGCTTGACATACTTGATGAAGGTGACCAAGGACGAGGGAACAGTCCAAAACGAGACACCAAAAATTTAGAATCCTCAGCCTCCGAGCTTTTCATGCATTCAAGTGAAATGTGGTCATCTCTCCACATACCCAAGCCACTTTTCTGAAACTCGTGACAAACCATTGTATAGAATTCCAATGTTGGACCAAGGCCAGTACCCACCTCTTCGTTATATTCCACCTCCAGGACAACCTTTTGATGGGCATAAAGGTCCATCATCTTGGCAGCAGAGTCCAGAATCTTATCCCGATGAACTAAAAACTTCTTACGAGGAAAGTTTCCATTATTATGCTGCCTACCACTTGAAACTCTCGTGTTACTATGAGACATTGATTGAGTGTGAACTGGCGATCGACCTAATGCTGCCAGTCGGAAATACTTGCATCTTGCTTCAAAACCAAATAAAAAAGGATACCAAGTCATTAATTGTGTACACCATGCTGGCATGCCACCAACAGAGACGGCCATAGGATCCCGAATCTGCTGTTCTAGTTTTTCTGTCAACTTACTGTTCACAAATTCATTTTGGGATACACCATGAACTGCTACATTTAGCGTATCCAAGTTATCAGTTCTTCCTTCAGCAAAAGCCGATATTCTTTCACAACACATCAGATGAAACCTGAACCTGTTTATTCCTTCCAAACTTTTAAGAAGGGACAATACATCACAGGCCGCACTGGATCTCTCCACATCAACTTCTGGAACAAGCATGCCAGAGAAAAACGGAGTGCAATCACAGACTGAGACTCTTCTAGACAAAGAAGATTGAGCCACATTATGATGATGTTCATCATAACTTTTTTTGGATTTCACAGCTCTTCTATATGTTACTTTATATTCATGATTCCACAATTTTGCGCTTGTGATGTTATCAAGTTCCACTTCAAGTTGTCGTTTGAGTATCGATTGATACAGTGACAATGTGCAGTCCAGTTGCTTCCCTTCTAAGTAGAATAACAACTTCGGTGAAATATCTTCTTTATGAAACTGTCCTGGATGATCTGTATTTGTACTCCCATCCTCTTCAAGAGGACAATGCTGTTCTTTCTCTACAGGTTCCTTGTACAAAATCAAATTGAAACAAAGTAAGGTAATATTTTAAGGCGAGAAGAAAAGGCCACCAGATTAATATGAACAGACAGTTGAGGGGAAAAGGGAATTCAATAGGCAATAATAAACATAAACAATCTGTCAAGTGGCTAGCAATACAAAAGGAGTAAGGGGGAGGAATCAATCAACTCACTGTATGAAAATCAGTTAAATCTCCTGTGCCTACAGTTCTCAGTTCAAAACTGGATGTTCCTTCAGGTGAAGACAACGGTGAATCAGACAGAGAATGCGAACTTGAGCTTCCTTTCTCCTTCAAAGCACGAGATCTGGATTTTAAATCCTCTGTTTTCCTAGGATTCAGTTTCGGCCACAAATATCCTTCAATAGCATCCAAAGGTACAAAGGGGTCAACATTCAAAACACTTTCAGTATAATCACGCAGACCATTGTCCCCTTCTTCTTTCACAAACTGTATTTTGAGACATGGGTATGAAATGCAACGCCCATATGGAACAGTGGCATATGAGTTCCTCAGTCTAGCCGTATGGCTCAAGACGACGGGGAAACTTTCACTAGAAGATAGTGCACTTTGTAATCTTCGCACTAGTGTCAAAAGTGGGAATTCCTCCAAAGATGGGTCAGAGAAGGACAACAATAATCTTCCAAACACCTCACATCTTTTTTCTATAAGATACAGTTGATCAACTGCACCATTATCTGCCTTACCCCCCAAATGCTGGCCATTTGTTAGGTAATTAACTAGTGCCTTCACGATTCCACTCTCAACAAACTCAAAAGTAGAAATGGGATCTTTACCATTGAGATCTAACATAATTTGATGTAGTAAATTGTTTATTTCATCTTCCTCTTGTGTGGGAGCTACATCATTCACGGATTTACTTAACATGGCTGTTAATGCAGTTGATAAAGACCTGAGCTTCTGAAGAATATTGGTGACTACTTTCTCTGGGTTTGGTGATTCCACTGAAAAGTGATTGTTCCATACATGCTTTGCAAGATTTTGAACAGCATCTTTCTGAAGTTTGCAAGAACCTGTTTCAGGAGACTTCGAAGAATGACCAGCATCAAAAGTAAAACATGGGCACCTTTGGACATCAGGTGGAGCAGATTTTTTACTTTCATCTTTTGCAAACCTCCTTCCATCAAACACCGAAGACATGAACTGCGAACACTTGTCTGGTGAAAATAGACCATAAATGGTGAAAAGGACACCTTCCTTGGTAAAGGCTTTCAAGAAAACATGAGGGAGCTTCAGCAGAACTGTATCGACAATCTGAAGGGCTAAAAGGATCACGTGAGGATCCTTCCTCGTAAAAACTCCAGCCAAAAAGCTGTCATGACACACACAAGCAATTGCAAGCATTTAGAAAGAGAAACTTATCTGCAGATGACTAAATTGTGAAGAAGAAAAACCTCCTTTCACCTTGAAAAGTTGGCAGTTTGCAGTAGAGTAAGAAGGACGTCAGATTTGCACAAAGAAACTAACTTGCTGATTATAGATAGACAACCATAACATATATACATATCCACACCAGAATGCAACACCTACTTGAGGATGACATGAACAAATAATAACTGTTAAGGAAAGGGAAGGAAATGAAAAAGGGTTAAAGAAGCATGTGCCAGAAAACTAACCTGAATCAAAACAGGAAGCAAATCAATTCCAAACTTCTCAACTATATCAGGTCGCTCCATAAGAAAAGCTTCCTTGTCTGACAATAGTTGAACTTCAATATCCTGTTCTCTGTTTATTGTGGGGAGAAGCTCATTCAACAACTTCAATACTCCGTGCATCTGAGGAGGAAACCAGCAGGAAGATTTACATGCTTACAGTGACAAATGATTCAAACGTGCATACATGCTTGAGAAAGAAACTGAAGCTACAAGAATGAACATAAAATTTAAAAAAATATATATATGATTAACAAATTGTACATTTCACCTATCAGATTATATTGTACCTCATGCAGTAAACGCAGAAGCTTCAATATTTCGAACAAATAATCCTTTGTAAAAATTAAAAACATCTGATCTATTGGTCTTAAAACTCTCACATTGTTGGAACTTTCAGTTTATAGGAGATGATGGCTCAACATCAACTTTCCTCAAATATTCAACTCCTTCAAAATCATAAACTTATATTCGTAAAGCTATTTTCTGCTTGAAAGTCCAGTTGAAAACTACTAGAGTGCAACACAAAATTTACTGGCATTTTTATCTAAAGAGACCCAAAAAGGAAGAAATTATGTCCTGCTATACCTAAGAAATATAAATTTCTAGATCAAATTGAACAAAATATTTTGTATGCATTAGTGCATGAGTGCGGAAGAATGAGTGCTCTGTGTTGCTGGGGGATTGTATGTTCATGTAAGAGAGTAATAGCACCAGTGACCTGACTGCAATGACCATCCACTACAGAAGTAGACAGCATTCCATGGTGAGAGAGGTCATATGTAGATAGAATGTCCTTTATAATGCTGCTTATATTAAGCTCAAGAAGTGTCCTGAAAGCAACAGCAGAGCCCGAAGCCAACTTGACAAGTAATCCTATCAAACCCTGAAAAAAATCATTAAAACATACACCTCATACCAAAACCACATTTTCTGAAAGGGGCCAGATGCTTCAAACTTTGATGGAGATAGATAATATAGATCAGCTTACAACATATATTGGTTGACCAAGGGTAGTACGACTATTCAAGTCTATGAGATGCAAAGCTTGCTGAATCAGCCCGTGTCGACAAACTTCATCCAGCATATCTGATGAATGACAAACTTGTTCCCCTATCTTAATCAAGCAAGTGACCACACTTTCAACTAGCTGAAAGAAAATGTACAGATGGCCATGACTGTCAGATGATGTTAACAAAAATGCTTTTATTGACAGAAGTTATTCAAAGGTTCTCATACGAAAAATACCTGTTTGTCCTCATACTGAAGAAGATTACACAAATTAGGAATGGCCTCCATGAAAGGCGACATAGACTCAGAAGTGGGTTTCTTGCATATATTAACCACAGTTGAAAGTGCGACCCTCTAATTAAGGATAAAAAAGGGGGAAAAAGGCGACTGGGTGTGAGTATCAAACATCATAACACAATATAAACGCACGCCATATCTATTGTAGTGAACAGATTAGATATATGCAAATACCTGCATACTTGTGGAAAAGAAATCGATATAATTTAGAACAGCCATGACTGCACCAGATTGCAAGCAAGCAAGGGGTTGTTCACGAGAAATTTTCTCTAATGCTTGCAAACACTAGATTAGGTTAAAAAAACAACAATCAAAAGTTAAATTTGTTAACCAGAATTCAATCCCATACAATGTACAATAAAATAGACATGTGCACAAAGTTTCAGCAACATACTTGCTCGGCCACGTCCAAGTATTCAATCACCATTAGTTTTTGACAAAGGACAGGAACTGCATTATGTCTAACGAGAAAACCTGAGGACCGAGGATTAACATCACACAAATAAGTTATTGCCCTTGTTGTCAAGAGCATTATATCAGGATTTCTGTCTTGCATAGCCAACTTCACAAGTATAGGAGAAAACGAGTCCGCCATTAAGCTAGATAATGAACTATCAGTAGCAAAGGACAACAATTCACAAAGCTCAGTGAGGGCAGCCAGTTGCCCAGATTCCTCCACCTCCTCACTCAATCTTGACAACACATTCTTAAATTTGCTTTGATCGCCCCATGATCGCCTTCTATAGTAGTCGCGGATGCTGCTATCGGAATCACAAGAACCATACATGGAGTCCTTCTCGCCATCACCCTCGGATCGAGTTGACCCAGAAGTTGATGATGATGTGTCCATGTCAGCATCGTGGGATGAGCTCATTGGCGTTTGGGCTGAGGAGTTTGAGGTACTTGGCCTAAATTCAGATGAACTGCAAGCTCGTTTATCAGCCGGCCATTCATCTACCGCTTCAGTTCTTTTTTGACCTCGATTTTCCATTCTTATACACTCCTGTATAGAGTGAAAACACCTTTCATTTATAAATATCCATTTTCACGACAAAAAATCGTGAATAAAAGAACTAACTGATCATACAATAGTTAAACAAACAAATTACCAGAATTTGTTAATTATAATTAAAGAACAAGAAAGAAAACCTATCATCAACATAAACAAGAATAGAAAAAAAAAACAAAAACAAAATGGCAGTTCAGAAACCTAACTGAATACGTGAATAACTCAATTAAAAATGAAACTTTATTTTGCAATAACACAGAAAAATCAACCAAAATTAAGTAGAAACAATAATCGGTACCAACCAAAGAAATAATAACAACAATAATAATAAATATTGAAACAAAAACACAATTTTTCAAAGCCAAAACAGAAACTAAATATACTTACAATCAAAACAAACTGTCAAACTTTTCCCAGATTAATGTATTGACTCGAATATAAAAACAGAGGAGCCATTCAAATTTTAGGTACCTAAAGGTGGAGATTGAGTGATTGATCCAGCCAGGGTTAATAAAATTCAAGGAATTTCGTGATTTTGCATCGAATAGTAGCTGATAATTTCCTCATCCAATTTACACGTAATATATAAACGCATATATGTATATACCGCACGTATGTATTGTGTATATATACGCAAACAGATGATGAGGATGAAAGAAACAGAGTACGGAAAATAAACAATTGAATAAAGGGAGGCTTTTTTAAAGCAAATTTTGTTATTTATTTATTGATCAAAAAGGAAAAGTTTAGTGTGTGAATCACCGCCATCATAATACTGAAGGGTCGGTTTTGATGGACACGTGTAAGGTCCAGATGTAATGAGTGTTGGTTGGGTTAGGGCTCCAAAACAAAACAATTAACAAACATCCAAGTTGGGAAGTGGTTTTATTAATTATTTAAGTTTATCTTTTTTTTATTTTTTTAGGTTTTTGTTTGAATTTGTTCACAAGATAGTTTGATGATTTGGATGATCGAAGACAATACGTAAAAAAAATTGATCGATGATTTTATAGACATGCGAAAAGTATAGAAATATGTATATCGAATTAATGATTTAAACGTGAAAAAAGTCACATTAAAATCTATTTTTACTCAATATCAAAAGAGAAATACTCATTTTATTGGATATGTATCCCTAGTTAATGAATGTAGCGTAGAACGAAAAACGAACCTAAAACGTGTTGATTTTACAAATATCTATAAAAAAAATCTCCATTTTTGCAATGAATATTGTGAAGAACAAAGGTATAAATGAAGTTCGAAGATAGAAACGTTAATTGAAGTGTAAATGATGCATGGTTTAATGAAGTATAACGAGGTTTTTTATTATTGTATCTTATGCATGGTTATGAATTAAGTGTATATTTTAAAGAATCATTTACTTATTAATGTAATATTATCTTGCTTTAAATGAAAGTATTTGATAGATATACATTCAGAATGCTATAAAAAAGAGGAAAAAGTGTCGTTTCTCCACCCATTTAAAGCTTATACCAATGCCATCATTATAAATATAAAGAGTTATCCTAACAAACAGACTCAATGACAAGTTAAAAATATGAGGGATGCGTATTGATGCGTTATTTGACAATTTGAAGAAAAACCCCAAACAGGTGCTACGTGGCAGCACATGTTGCCCCACCCTATCGATAACCATGTTCAATAAGCATTATTCAAATATAAAACCAAGTGAGGATAAGACAAAAACAATATATTATCATTCGAACAATATCTTGACTTGTGACCGAAAGTTTAGGATAAAATCGTCCATCAATTACTCAAATCCCAGCAAAATAAAATATCAAGAACGGAAATGCTCCGTTTTGGTGTCTAGGAGTTAGACACCAAAGTACAAATAACATAAAAGGTTGGCGACCCCACAACTATATTCTTATTTTCATTTTATTTTGTCTCTTTAAAAGAATATTTAGAACTTGTTTGAGCCTCATCTTCTTTTGAGAATGCATTTTGAAATAAAAAATTGATGAAAAATGTGTGGCTGAAAATTTTTAAATTTACGTGTAATATTATTTTACTGAAAAATGTGTAATTAAAAAAAAAAAGTGGGAGAAAAATACGAGGGTGTTTGGTGTATATTAAAATCAGATTTTAAGTAGATTGTGATAAAAGTTTTTGAAATATGTGGTTGAAAAGATGTATAACCCATGAAAGATGTGATTGATATTGATTGTTTAATTTTGTCTTAAATTAAAATTTGGTCCAAACAAACCCTATATATTGAGAATAATAAAATCAAACAAGGCTTAATATTAATAAAGCTATCAAAGTCAAAATATTGGCATTTACGCTTTACCCGCCTGCTATTCAGCGGTATTACTGCCCCCCTGCAGAGAATTAAATTTCTTACTCTTATCGTGCAAGATTTCGTAGGTCATGACTCATGGCAAAGAAAATTTAGCAGGTCAAGTGGACCATTGGACATGATCAAGTCAATAAGAAATTAAATTTTTGTTGTACACGAGACTTTCTTGGTCGCCGTCTAACTTTCGAAGAGAAGGCAAGAAAATTTTAATCTATAAAAATTGAAAATGAGACTATGGGCTTCAAAAACTTTTCTTTCATTTTTAATCACACATTTAAATAGTAAAAATGGTGGGTATGATAAAACTTGGGGAATTTTCCTAGAATACCTAAGCACTAGGGTGAATAAAATTTTATATGATTGTACAAAATTTTTATACAGTGAAAACTTTAATTGTCCCTAAATTTTTAGTCGCATTTTATATTTTTTCTTGTATGTCATTTTCTCGAACAATATAAAGTCTGTGACAAATAAATGAAATTTGTCTTCATTCCCAACAAATAGTATAGAGTGTTGGTGGTTTGGAGTGTTGGAGAAAAGAAAAAGTGGAAAGCGTGAAATATAATGTGAAGAAATTTGATAGGAAAATCAGTTTTGGCTTGTGATAAGTACAAGTCAATGATGTTTTGATTCAGGTTAGGTTGCAAATGGCTTTGAAAGGAAAAACAATCCCTAAATCCGACAAAGATGTGAAAAATTCCGGTAACACCGTTGAGGATTGAGAAGATTTGAATTGGAAAGTTAATAGCACTATACATATATGTCTAGCGGATGTCCTCACAAATATTAATGAAATATCGTCTGTAAATAAACTTTGGTAAAAACATAAAGATATCACACTAAAAGTCTTCAAATCAATTGTATCTTTAGGAACGATTTCATTCTTTTGCGAATGGACAAAGGTAAGAAAATCATAGACTACACGAGTGTTTTCAATATGATTGTTTATAACCTGGAGGCTATTGGAGTTAAAATTGATGATTATGAAGTATTTAAGACTCACTTGGTCTCTTCCATCTTCTTATGAGCACAGCAAACCTATTTTGATGTACGAGAAAGAAACTTTGACTTTGCGGAAGTTATAAGTAAATTGATTTATGAAGAAATAATGTTAGGTGGAAGTAATATATCATCAAAAACATGTTACGGGCGTGTTCTGTCGTGCTTAAAATCGGATTAAAATTGAAAATATAGCTGTTATAGGGTCTTACTAGTCTAATAAAAGTCAACAATAACGGCTAATTTTTCAATTTTAATCCGACTTTAATCTCTACCAAACACGCCCTACATGTTGCTGAGAGTGGAAGAAGAGTAACCCAATTAAGAGGAAAGTAATATATTGGAATTATAGACAAACTGATCTCTTCATTGATTATTAAAAGAGTATTAAGGTATTTTTCGTACAATACTTGGGGGGTTTGGGTGAGTGTAATTATGTACGAGTGTACAAGTTTTTCATATAGTGAAAAGATTTGACAACTCATAATTTTTTCACCTTATTTTTATATTTTATTGTCTTTCATTTTTATCTCAGCAATAAAATGTCCGTGGACAAATAAGGCCACACGAGTCAAGATGAGTAAGCCTACCCTAGGAAAAAGAACAACGGGTCGAAGAGGTCCTGATTACCCGCTTTCCGAAGCCCCAAGGTTGTAAGCATGACTTGGGAAATGCTCAAGCAGTGGAAAGGGGGGGGGGGGACTGACCCCTAGCCAGCATGAGGACTAGGTACCCAAGGCTGACCGAGCGTTATAATTGTTCGTCCTTGAAGGGATGAGTTCTAGGCGGAGCAATAGGTGGAATGTTAGGGTAAGTGGTAGGACGTAGCCCAGGTTTCACAGATCGCAGGTTTGGCCCCCGAGGGTCAACGCCCCGAGGATGCCCGCACCTCACTCTCTGGCCGGCAAGCCCGAACAACTGGCATACATGCATGCTATGAGTAGAATGTTAAGG